>PVKP010001817.1:6228-46638 GCA_004027715.1 Plecturocebus donacophilus
AAATAGAAATTCCATTTGACCCAGCAATCCCATTACTGGGTATATATCCAAAGGATTATAAATCGTTCTACTATAAGGACACATGCACACGAATGTTCATTGCAGCACTGTTTACAATAGCAAAGACCTGGAACCAACCCAAATGCCCATCAATGATAGACTGGACAGGGAAAATGTGGCACATATACACCATGGAATAATATGCAGCCATAAAAAAGATGAGGTCATGTCCTTTGTAGGAACATGGATGAACCTGGAAACCATCATTCTCAGCAAACTGACGCAAGAACAGAAAATCAAACACCTCATGTTCTCACTCATAGGCGGGTGTTGAACAATGAGAACACATGGACACAGGGAGGGGAGTATCACACACTGGGGTCTGTCGGGGGGAAATAGGGGAAGGACAGCGGGGGGTGGGGAGTTGGGGAGAGATAGCATGGGGAGAAATGCAAGATATAGGTGATGGGGAGGAAGGCAGCACATCACACTGCCATATGTGTACCTATGCAACAATTTTGCATGTTCGTCACGTGCACCCCAAAACCTAAAATGCAAAAAAAAAAAACTTAAAAATTTTCTCTAAAATTGTAAAGCCTTATTTTAAATTCCCCTTAATTTGATTAATCTGATTTTTAAAAATTATTACTGTTATTTTTGCCCATCTTCATTTTTCTTTATAAAAGATAAATTCTTCTATGACAATAAAGTAGTTTGTCATTCAGGTAAAATCCACACTACACTGGGGCTTAAATTTCTCACTGCCTACTCTCTAGTCAGACATTGCATATTATTGTTTGATCTTAGGAAAGAAAAATAAAGTGAGCATTTTTAAACAGCTGAAACATAATTACAACAAATTAAGTAAAATCTATAAGCATTGGAGCCAAATACTATGTTACATCCACACTAAACCTATCGTGCCACTTGGATTTCTAAGGCTTTTTAAAAAAATTCATTTATTATATCCATTTACCTTATGTTTATTGAATGTTTCCTTTGACCTATGTACCCTGACCAACATCAAATGACCTAAGTTACAATTTCAGCTTTACCATTATGATAGGTAGAATAAAACCTCCCAAAGATGTTCATAGCCTGGTCCCCAGAACATGAAAATATGTTGTCTCACATGGCAGAAAGGACTTTGCAGATGATATTAAGGTTAAGGAATTTGAGATGGAGGGATTTTCCTGGATTATCTAAGTGGGATCAGTCTAATAATATGGATTTTTAAAAACAGTCTAATAATATGGATTTTTAAAAATATGAACCTTTCTTAGCCATGGTCAGGGACATGTAATTACAGAATAATGGTCAGAGAGATGCAATGGTTTCCCTTCCACAAACTTCTATTAAGCTTAGAAGCTTCAGTTCTGGTAAGAGAAAGCATTGCATCTTAATTTATCTTCTTTAATTAAAATTAGCTTGCAGAAGAGAAGCCCTTGAATCATAATTTATTTGCTTTAGCGAAACATCTCTCTTTCTCTCTCTCCTTTTCTCTTCTCTCTCTCATGTGTGTGTGTATATATAAACACTTATAATGAGATCTGTCCTCTACACAATTTTTTGAGGAATGTGGACTTCTAGATACCACAACCTTAATGGAAATGTGAACACTCTATTATTACTGATTACTTTTGATATTAATGTGGTCAGGAATCTGTTGCTGGTTGTGTCCTAATTCCCTAAGTGCAAGTATAATAAGATTGTTAAATAATATTCCTTAAGCAGAGTCATGATTCAAATAGTGAATCGACATTTCCAAATTAACTTTGTGACAAAAAAGCTGAAGGAATACATCATCTCTTGAATCTTCTTCTTCTACATCAATGAGCACACCTCCAGTGGTTTCCCTTCTTCAAACATCTGTCCTTTTTACATTTCTGCCCTTTAGCTAAAATTGTGTGTGTGTGTGTGTGTGTGTGTGTGTGAAAAGAATACTTAACATGATGTCCATCTCCTAAATTTTTAAGTAAACAATACCTTTTATTAACTATAGGCAGTATGTTGTACAGCAGATCTCTGGAATTTACTCATCTTGTACAACTGTAACTTTACACCCATTCAACAACTCCCCACATCCCCATCCGCCCGTGCCCTGGTATCCACTGTTGTCTAGTACTATACCTTCACCTATTCTAGATGCCTCCTATAAAGGGAGTCATGCAGTATTTGTCCTTTTGTGAGTGACTTATTTCACTTAGCAAATGTCTTTCAAGTCCACCCATGTTGCCCATTGACAGATGAATGAATAAAGAAAACATGGTATAAACATGCAATGAAATATTACTTTGCCCTTAAAAAGAAGGGAATCCTGCCATTTGGCTAAAATTCTGCAGGTAAATTGATTTCTGTCTTGCTTGAGCACAAGCCAAAGATAAATAGGATTCTGTTGCAATGAATGAAACTTAGGGTAAATGTTGCAGATAACTGTTCAGTTTTTGGAAAGGGCATAATAAAAAATGGATTACTCTTGATAGAGTTGGAAGATATAGATGCTGGATTGAAGTTTAGAGAAAGGCAGTACCAAAGACTCAAGCTAGTCTTTTAAGTATATAGTTATATCATTACAGGTATGACTGAAGTAAACTGACCTGTGACATTTGACCAGCACTAATTGCAATGTTTTATTAAAATGATAATGCCGGGTAATAGGTTCAGGAATACTTGAGATGGCATTGACATTTCATTAAATAAAGTGACTGATGGGTGTCACAGTATAGTGAAGAAAACATAATTCAGGGCCAGATTTTTGGTTCAAATTCCAACAGCATAGATTAATTGTATTTATAAATCACTTAAACTTTCTGAGACTCAGAGTCTTCATCAGTAAATGGTTATAATTCTAGATCTCAAGATCCTTTTTTTGTTTTGGCAAAGGCAAAAATTAACAAATAGAGAAGAAGCATGAAAATCGTAATATATTATATGCCTCTGATTTTATAGTATTTTTTATTATTTTCATATTAAAAACATCCTTACAAAGTAATTATTTTTTATTCCACTCAATACAGTTGGAGAAGACTCAAAATGTAATTGATCATACACAGTCTCACAGTCAATGAATGCCAGAGCCAGAATTATACTTTTAACCCAGAGTTTATTGTTCCAAATCCTGGGCATGCAAACATTCTTATATAAGCCACTCTTTATGTTATTGCTTTTTATTTGTTTGTTGAAATCAGGTTTTAGGAATGGAGCAAATTAAGAAATACACAACAGGCATTAAATAGGCTTATTACTAGAGTCTGATCTCTTTCTTCAAACGAAACAGACTAAAAAAAATATTTAGGATCAGTCTTAGGATCCTTGAAAACTTCCAAATATGGGTAGAATTTGTGTATACAGACTCAGCATTGAAATTAACTTAATATTTCAAAGACTTCATATTCCTATTACTTGCAGCTAACTTTAGATAGGGCCACTTTTGAGCCATTCATTCCTAATTGAAGCAGTTTAATTTTATATGCCTGCTTTTCAGAAAATATGTTAGGGAAACCCTAGAGGTATGATGAAGTAGAGTGCCTTTCACAATCTTCTTCAATATCAGTATGCAATCGCATATTGAGGACATTTATGATAACACAGTGTTACCACATTCTGCCATCATAGATACTGATTAAATGCCTGTGACAAACAAACTTGATCTTGAGATAATTAAATTATTTTTATACCCATTATTTTAAATACATTTTAAAAACACCTGGTATTTGGCATTTTCACATTGGTGAGTTTTGATCTCTCTCTTCAAACCAAGCAAACTAAAAAAAAAATATTTAAGGTCTGTGTTAGGATCCTCGAAAACTTCCAAATATGAGTAGAAATCTGGAAAGGAAAACTTTGAGCAATTTAACCTTTTCAAACTGGAAACATAGAGATGAAAAATGATCCTTGTATAAAAATGAGAAACTCAGAAAAAAATCCAGAAGTTAAACTTGAAGTAAACTATTTGGACATCCTTTCATTATTTTAAAAATAATAAATCTAGATTAAGTAAATGAATAATGATCATGCCCCAAATCAGATGTTTTAGAAGTATGTAAGTAACAGATTTAGCAATTGATCTATATTTTTTCCCCACATTAAGAAATCATAATCATTGTTTTAACCATTTACAGTTGACTTTTACTCCAGGAAAATGAATCAGTGGATCAATAATTAGTCCCTGCTCCTATGACTTCGACATTATTAGAAGCTACTCAGTTGTCCAGGAGACTTTATTCTAGACAGAACTTGGCTAAGAAGGTTGTAACTGTTGCACTACTATTCAAATTTGAGATGTTTCCAAAAAGAATGCTTTCTTTTCATTTTAGAAGAACCATAGTAATGGAAATATAACACTTACTTCTTTGAAATGGTAATTCATCTCTTATAGAGGAGGACATTTTAAAGAGTCAAAATATATTATTGTCTGTGTAAGAGTTTGTATTAGAGTTGCCAGGAAGGCATTTTCTTAAATGTGCAAATCATTCTGATAACTAAAGTTAAGGGTGGTAATAGTGAAAACTGAGAATTTTACATATATATCATAGAGATATCTCATATAGATTTTTATTTTATAGATATTTATTTTACATATATATCATAGAGATATCTCATATAGATACATCTATATATCTAGAGATATATCTATATCTATATATATCTATATGTATCTACATAGATGGATCTATATAGATATATCTCATATAGATATCTATATGATATATTAGATATACATCATATATATATCATATAGGTACATATAATACATCTATATATCTATATGATATATAGATGATATATGGATGATATCTATATCTCATAGATATATGGATGATATCTATATATCATCCATATTTTATATATATATATATAGATAGATATATGGATGATATATAGATATCATCCATATATCTATATGATATATGGATGATATATATATATCTGCAGTAATGGATTATTTAAGTTTCAGTGAAATCTGATGCTGTTCAGATTTTCTAGAGCCTTATACACTACCTATCAAGTATTATCAATGTTATTTATCCTAAAGATAACATTAAAATGTCCTGGAAGCAAACATAGAATGCAAAATGCAGTCTGCTTCTCACTTTCTCCCCCTTACAAAACTAAACTATTTCAAGCAATTTTTTACATAGCTGAAATTTAATGCTTATCACACATCCATATACACAAATTCAGAGATGAAATTGAAATGAGTTATTTGTCCTCCTTTGCCAAGAGCTCAGATATTATTCTTGTTGAATTCCAGTTTTGTCTTACCAGCAAAAAGTTAACATTTGTTTAAATGAGATTTGTGTTTTTTTCTCTTCTGTGTGTGCTTATGTTGGGCCACATTGTGAAACACACATTAGAAAAATTACATTTTATCTTCACATAAGTGAAATAATATATTGCCATATAAGGGACGTAAAAATTTTGTGAATGAAAAGCTCACAAAATAACACAAATTATGGAGTTGTATCTGAATATGATTGCAGCACCTATACTTGATTTTATCTGAAGTTGAAATTATGAAATACACACTCTCCTAAATACATATTATATATTTTATTCACATAAAAAACCCTTTCAGTAGAACTGCCTTCCACTTGAGAAGCACAGCGGGATTCTTCTCTTAGGCTCAGATCTAATCGTTGTTTATTGCAAAGTGTCCATTTCTAAAGGTGCTTGAATCGTTAAGCTTCAGCAGTGTTTGCCAGTTCATAAATGAAGGTGATGTAGCTGCAATTACTTTTCTGACTGTTGGCAGCAAAATTATCTGTGACTTCCTGGATTATGTTATAAAGTTCTGGTGATATAAGAGAAAGGGACAAATGGAGGCAAATGGGCTTTCTAATACTAAACTACTTCTCATCAGGCATCAGAGACTGGTGTTATTTATAGGTACCTTAATTGATTCATAGCTCACCAAGATTTTATCTTTTTGTGGTTGTTATTGTTCTGGCTCATAGCAAATAACTAGATTTAATGTCCCACAATGAAAGTTTAAGATAATGCTTGGAGCTACCAACCTTGCGAAAAAAGTCTTAGTATCCTATAGATGAGGAGATGGAAATAGAGATTACATGGCAATGAATTGAAGGAAAAAAAGTTAAAAATTTCAAAGAAGAAATTGCATTATTTTATGGATCACACTGTGATGCTTATGTATATGTATCCTGTATAGATAGCTAAAGAAATACTTCAGGAATATGGCAGGTTCAGTCGCAGACCATATTAATAAAGCAAACCTTACAATAAAGGGAGTCACACAAATGCTTTGGTTTTCTGCTGCATGTAAATGTTATCTTTACACTATACTGTAATCTGTTAGTTGTGCACTAGCATTATGTCTATGAAAAATATATGTACCTTAATTTAAAAATACTTTATTGCTAAAAAAACAATGCAAACTGTCATCTGAGCCTTTAGCAAGTCATAACATTTTTCTTCTGGTGGAGGGTCTTGCCTCGACGTTGACGACTGCTGACCTATCAGAGTGGTGGTTGCTAAAGGTTGGGGTGGCTGTGCAATTCCTCAAAATAACACAACAATGAAGTTTACCTCATCAATTGACTCTTCCTTTCATGAAAGATTTCTCTGTTGATAACATTTTACCCACAGTAGAACTTCTTTCAAAATTAGCATCAGTTCTCACAAATCATGCCACTACTTCATCAACTATGTTTATGTAATATTCTAAAAATTTTGTTGTCATTTCAAAAATGTTCACAGTGTCTTCACCAGGACAGATTTCATCTCAAGGGACCACTTTTTTTTTTTTTGTTCATCTATAAGAAGCAAACTCCTTATCCATTCAAATTTTATCTTGTGATTGCAGCAATTCAGTCATATCTTTAGGCTCCCCTTCTAATTCTAGTTTTCTTGCTACTTCCATCACATCTGCTATTACTTCCTACCTTGAAGACTTAAACCCATAGAAGTGATCAGTGAAAGTTGGCATTAACTTCTATCAAATTCCTATTAATATTGATATTTGGGCATTCTCCCACAAATTATGAATGTTCTTAATGATATCTAGAATGGTGCATTATTTCTAGAAGGTTTTCAGTTTACTTTGTCCAGATCTATCAGCAGAATCACTATCTATGGCAGCTATAGCCTTTAGAATTTATTTCCTAAATATTAAACCTTGAAAGTAAAAATTACTCCTTGATCCATGGGCTGCAGAATTATTGTTTTGTTAGCAGGCACAAAAACAACGTTAATCTCCTTGTATATCTCCATCAGAGCTCTTGGGTGATGAGGTGCATTATCAATGAGTAGTAATATGCTGAAAGGAATTCACTGTTTTTGAGCAGTAGGTCTTAACAGTGGGCTTAAAATATTGAGTACACCATGCTTTAATCAGATGTACTATAACCAGATGTGCTATAATCCAGGCTTTGTGTTCTGTTTATAGAGCACAGGAAGAGCAGATTTAGCATCATTCTTAAGTTTCTTAGGATTTTCAGAATGGTAAATGAGCACTAGCTGCAACTTAAATTTACTGATATTAGCCCTTTACAAAAGAGTAAGTAAAGTATTAGCCCCTTTCAAGAGAGTCAGACTATCCTTTGAGACTTTAAAGCCAGGCCCTGACCTCTTCTCTAGCTGTGAAAGTCTTAGATGTCATCGTCTTCTATGAAAGGCTGTTTCATTGACATTAAAAATCCATTGTTAAATGTAACCATCTTCATCAATTATCTGGGCTAAATTTTCTGGATAACTTGCTGCACCTTCTACACCAGTACTTGCTGTTTCACCATGCATTATTATGTTATGGAGATGGCTTCTTTCTTTAAACCTCATGAAACCAACCTCTGCTATCTTCAAACTTTTCTTCTGTAGCTTCATCACTTCTCTTAGCCTTCATAGAAATGAAGAGAGTTAGGGCCTTGCTTTGGATTTGGCTTTGCTTTAAGGGAATGTTGTGGTTGGTTTGATCTTCTATCCAGACCACTCAAACTTTCTTCATATCAGCAATAAAGCTGTTTCATTAACTTATCATTCATGTATTCACTGGAGTAGTGCTTTTAATTGCCTTCAAGAACTTTTTCTTCGCATTCCCAACTTTGCTATTTGGTGCAAGAGGCTTAGGTTTTGTCCTGTCATGGCTTTTGACATACCTTCCTACCTTCCTGTGTATGCCTAATAACTTCTAGCTTTTGAATTAAAGTGAGAGATGTGTGACTCTTTGTTTCAGTTGAACAATGAGCTATCATTATAGGATTATTAATTGGCCTAATTTCAATATCATTTTGTTTAAGGAAACATGAAGTCATGAATAGTAGGAGAGAGAGGGAAGAATGACTAGTCATTGGAGCAGTCAGAGTACACACAATATTTTCCATCTTATATGGGCACAGTTTGTGGCATGCCAAAGCAATTACAAGAGTAACATCACTGATTACTGTTATCAGAGCACTGTAACAAATATAATAATAATTTAAAAGTTTGAAATATTAATTGCTAAAATGTGACAGAGAGACATAAGATAAACACATGCTGTAGAAAAAATGCATAGATGGACTTGCTCAATATGGGGTTGCCACAAATCTTCAATTTGTAAAAGCTGAAATATCTGCAAATCCCAATACAATGAAGTACAATAAATTGAGGTATAATTGTACATTGTGGGTTCTTTGCTTGTTTGCTTTTTTTCCATTAAGGGATAAATTTGACAAATGTTATTTGGCTTACACACATATATAATATGTGAAATAGCACTCTATTAAAATTTTGAGCTAATGAAGCTTTATAACAACACTAAGAACATGCTTGTTTGTAAAGGATTGTGGTTCCAATCAAGTGTCATGCTCTGTAGACAGAAAACCAAACTCCAAAGCAATACAATTGCCATGAGAGAAACAGGATTTCCCAGCCTGTAGCATCAGAATTTAAATTAGTATTTTGTATCTTTCAGAGAAAATAACTAAGGACTACAAGTTATCATATCAAAATCAGCATACGAAGGTGTATATTGTTAGGGTGATTTTTAATTAATTTTAATACGTACTCTGAGAACATTTTCAAAATACATGATTTTAAAGTGCATCCTATTGAGGGAATGTATTCTCTTCCTGGGTCCACAAGGGGGCGTAGTTTCAAAGGCAAGAACTTCCCAGCACCATACCTCTACCCACCGCTCCATCCCGGATCTTAGAGGTCTTTGTTTAACTTTCACAGGGACGGGGAAAAAATCAAAGGTCAGTCACTCCAGCGGAAGTTTAAAGGAACTCCTTTCATAGGATGGAAAAAAATGAATGGGGTAGGAATTCCTCCCAGGTTAAAAGTCCCCTACCCCCACATCGGGGTGGACTGCATATCTGGATCCCTTCTCACGGTATGTGAGAGCTGCTCTCTCTTTCTCTTTTTTCTCTTTCTGCCTAAATAAATCACTTTCTACAAAACTCTTTGGGGTGTGACATTTTCCTAGGAGTGCACCGCTCCTGGCAGGGTCCTCTCTCCCATTCTTGGATGAGTGAGGGACCAAAGGAAGGGAAGAACACAGCCCACCGGGTAGTGAGCTGAGCCTCCTCTGAGTCCTGGAACTCGGTCACACTCTATAGCAGCAACTTGATTTATATATTCCTGTAGTCACCTTTCCATATGCTGTATGAATTTTATTATATTCATTTGAAGAATTGAGGAAGTAAAGGGCCAGAGACTTAGTGACGTTGAGTATTGCCCTGAACTTGCACTTTCCACGTGTTGATTCATTCAATTTTCACAACAACTCTCTGGTAGATAAGTACTACTATTATCCCATTTTACAGATGAGGTAAGCTAGGCTAACAAGGCCATTAAGTATCCTGCCTAAGATCATATCACAAGGAAGTATCAGAGTAAAAATTTAATGAAGAAATTTGTCTCCACAGCTGCATACTTAAACACAATGTTACATAATCATGATAGTGCAGATACCATTTAACATGACATAATATTCAACAAAGAGTTTTCTTAGAAAGGCAACACAGTTGCCATGTTTTTTCAAATGTCAGCTGTGTTCAGCATGTGCATAGGTGCTATAGGGACATGTGACAAAAGTACAAGCAATAGTACCAACTCTTATGGAACTTTGCATTGATGATAGTACGATATCCTAAGGTAAACAGCTTTCAGGCCATGACTCCATGAGCTCTATTGATTTAATAAACGGTATTTTTTCAGGTAATTTTCAGTTTATTTTGTTAAATGGTGGTTATCTTTTAAAATAATAATTTGTTTCCTCACTGGTCCATAAGCTCATTGAGTATAGGAACTAGGCTGTTTTCATCTTTGAATCCTCAAAGACTACCACAATATTTTGCAAACAGTGGAGCTCAATAAATATTGTTTATGTGAGACAGAGGACATTTAGGAGATTTTTGTCTCCCTGCCTATCAGTCTTGGTCCATGCATGGTTCTCATTCAAATAGGCTACTGATACCAGAACACAAAGGAAAAGTTGGAAAATCAATATTTGGTTCATAAAAATATTCAGTTGAGTTCAAGACCACAGATAATTGTTTAACATCAATCTTGTGCCCACCTCTCAGGTCACAGTATGAAGACAACTTATAAACTGCTAGGTCATATGCAATTAGAAAGGGTTTTATCACAAGGGACTGCATTAAAGACCACATCCTGGTTTTCATTAGTTTTTCACAGTTGGATAAGTAATCCAGTTGTGAAGGCAAGTGGACCCTCCCACATGCCAGCTTCGTCCAAACTTAGTCTTTAGACCTATATGACTGAATTTGGGTTAGATAGCAACATTCTTTCTACCTCAGCTTGGTGGGATAAGACTGCATAAATCCTTCTCCAGATGTGGAATCAGGGTCTCCAGTGGTGCTCTGTTGGTACAGTTCCCTTTATTGTCCTTTGGTCCCTGTGTGCCTTCATCTGTACCCAAATACATACCACTATGGCACAATGATCCTGGAAAGAAGAGTGAACTTGAATCCAGGGTTCAAACTTTTTGACTGTCCATCCTAACTACATTGCCAGGCTAACTGCTTATATATCTTCAGATTCAAGTTCTCCCTAGTTAAATAATTTTAGGCCAACCCCTGGCTCCCTCTCCTTTCTACAGTGTGTCTGACAGTCAGTATGCAAACTTCAAACTGTCATCAAAATACTCACTTTATGATTTATTGAAATATGATTAAAATACTGTTCCATCCATAGGACATATTAAATCTAATAAGTAATTAAGATAGCTTAAAGAAAGTGATTTCTTCATTCACTGGTTTATTCCAAAAATACATACTAAGAACTTGGAAAAGAAAATGCTGTTGAAGAACACATAAAAGACATTTGCCATGAGTGTCAGGGAATCATTTTCTTCAGATCAGGTCACCATACCTTTTAAAGAAAGAAGAGAGGTATGCCTGTCCTGAAATGTCATCACAGAGATCTGAACACAAATACCAAAGGCTTCAGGGTGGAGAAAAGCTATATTGTAGCACATGGTGAAATCGATCCACTTTCAGTGTGACAAAGCTGTCTGCAAATGGCCATATCATCCCAGGGTAATGGAAAGTCCTGTTAAGGAGCACTGCACATTTTTTCGTAGGTGTAAATAAAGGTCCAAATCTGTGTTCTTCCTGATATATCTTATTGGCATGTTGAACACCTTTAAAAAATCATTGCTGTATGTTATTTCAATTCACGGACAGCTTCATTGGCACGGCACAATTAAACATCAAATCATTTTTAGTATGTTTTAAAAATAGATGAGTCAGATACACTTCGTATGTTCAAAGATATAATGGCGGCAATAAAACAACTTCCCAAACAACTGGTTGTTTTTGAAGGTTTTAGCAAGCATTTGAGTTCTGAAATATGTTAACTATACTTCCTTATACAATATTTCAATATTTTTCAATTTCAACTCATGGTATTCATTTGATATTTTTGCTGAAATATTCCCTCAGTGTATAATGAAAATTGTAAACAAATGTGGTGGAAATAGAGATTACGTTGCCAGAATATAATAATATTTACAGTGCTCAGTTACCAGGGAATATTTTCTGCAGCACTGTACAACTCCACCGTACAATTTGGAGGCAAGCATATACCTTGAACTTCCTGCCATAATTTTATACCGTAGTTCTCCTTGAAGAGGAGGCCAAGAGACATTAAGTGCATTGCTCAAGGTCACAAAGTAGCAGAATAGAGACTAGAGCTCAGGCTCTCATTTTTAAGGCTGCTTCTCTTCACTATAGTATAAAGTGGGCTTGCATTAGAGCACATTGGGTATTTATTCATGAGGATATCATTATAAGGTAGCTTGTCTTCATGAGATAAATTTGGAAAATGATTTTAAAAGTCTAATGAATTTAGAAGGGATGTGAGTATGCGTGCGTGTTCGTATGTGTGTTTGATGGGACTACATTTCCTGAATAATTGCCTGTATAATAATAGAACCAACTTATAATGAGCCTTCTATGTGGAGTCACCTGTAGGACCATTTTGGAGTTTTTAGATATTTAGACCCTGGACACTTAAATTTGGAAGTTGTTTTGGGTCAGTGGTTCCTAATTTTTTAGGGTGTTAAGAATCTCTTTGAGTACCAGAGAAAAATATTCTATAAATGAAAATGCATGTGCTCACAAAATTGCCTATACTATTTCCAGGGGTTTCTGGAGCCACAGTAACCCAGGATGCACTTCCTCCACTATCTCCAATGAAATCTCATTTGATAAATGGGTGTGTGGGAATGAGGTTAGATCCTGCCTTATAAGTTGTCTCTTCTAACTCCTGCCATTTTTGTAGAAAAATATACATATAAACAGGAGAAGGGGAGGCTTCCAAAGTCCACCCAGCCCCGCCCCTATTTTTGGATTTAGAGTACTATTCTTTCCATTAAACCAATTCATTGTAATATTTTTGTCCTTTTCCTCAGAAGATGATATATGAGTAAAATTCTGTCATATTTGATTATATATGTTAGGCTATGCTTTAACTGCAAAGCATTGAGACACTAATTTTTATTCACAGCTGTTCTGGGCATAAATTAGAGAAAGGTTTTATATATAAAATGCATGTCATTAAAAGTTTATGTTATTAAAAGACCAAGGTTAGAACTTCACGTAGATCCTATCTGCAGTGTGTAATTGTTTATACACTACTCACTGCTGCATAGGTAACCATGAGCTGAAATACCAACATTATGAGATAACTGCCTGTCTCAAAACTTCATTCCTGCTAAGGTTGTGTAAAATGATTGGAAGTGGTTTTAGTTTTTAAGTCTGAAGTGTTTAGCTTGACAATTATAAAATTAGTGTGTGTTTTAGTTAGATGATATACTTAGGTACATAATTGTCACAATTATCCAAATTACTTCCCATCAATGCATTAAAATACATGCGTTTTGAAATTCATCATATGGCTTATCGATCTCGTACATAGTTGCCCCTCACATCCTTTTGAAGAACATTTTTGCAAAGGCTTTTCTGTGTCATGAAAATCAGCAAATCATCAGTACCACCTGACTAGGAGAGAGATGGAAGAAACCGTTTCACTACAGTACTGAAGAGCTGGCCTCTCCAAATGCATTGTCCTTGAACAAGACCTCCTAGTTTAATAGGCTTCTTGTCTATCCACAGAGAAAAAAAAAGGCAGGGAAGAAAATTAAGAATGTTTATCTGACGTGGGCCAGTGCTAGGAAGCAATGTAGAGATTGGAAATATGCTTAGTGAAGCCCTGAGAATCAGTTGATAGGTCTGCAACCATGAGAAACTAAGTATACCTGCCTTTCCCATCATTATTCTTCATTGGTGGGATGAAAGCTTAAAGTAGAAATGCTATTGATTTTAACATTTATATTCACATTCTTTCCCTGTCATAGGCAGGGAAACCCTTTCTTTGGTTTTGCTCTGAGTGGGAAATAACTGTTGCAACAGAGTCCTATGTAGGCTGCAGCTTACACTCTTATCACATATTATAGAATTCCTTTTATTTAATCATATTAATGGAATCTTATCAATTCACCTTCCAATTTACAAACCTGTTTGCTCTCTCTTGCTACTCTGTCTCTTACGGGATTAGGTGCAATTTCCTCAGCTTGGAAAACAGGAGCTTTCCTAATCTGCCTCTCTCTCCAAATGCACCCTTACCTGTTCCCCTGCATAGAAACTATACTCCAGCTCCTGAGCTATCTAAAGGGTCACTTGTCGTACCAGACTTTTGATTCCTTTTTATTTTGCTGTTTTATATGTTAGAATTTTCATCTCCTTTTTTATGCAAAATTTTTTGAGACTGAATTTTATTTAAGTATTTCCTTACAAGTCTCCTTCCCCTGACAGAGTTAATTGATCTGCTTTCTGCGTTCCTTAGCACTTAGAGGGCTTCTGGCATGGCCTGCACCAAGTATTAGTGAAGTTTACCTGTTTATGGGATTTTTTCTCACCACTAGATCCAAGGTCGGAGAATGTATTTTATCTTTTCTTTGTGTATCTATGCTACCTTATTAACAGTAAAAATGTGAGGATCTCATTCCTATAGTGCCCACCTCCAGAGGGAGCATAAACAAATTGGTGACTTTGTATTCATTAAAGTATCTAAAATATTTACTTTCAGCTCTGATGCAAACCATATATTTAGCCATTTATTTCTACATCATTAAAAAAGTAATAGTTAGAATAATTATTGTATAAGCCATGTAAAATGACTTGATACTAGCTTTTACAACTCCATTTGCTGTGTGATTTTTTATTGTCTTAAGTTGATCATCCAAATAATATGTGATCTTTTGAAAATAGAGATGCCTAAATCTCATCCCCCAGAGATTAGATTTCAATTGACCTGGTGGGGGCAGACATCAATATTTAAAAAATTTCCCCAAAATATTGATATATGCAAGCAGGTTCAAGAATCACTGGCCTAGAAACTGGAATTGACAGTTGAAGTAATGCCAGCTGTCTCTGCTTATTCTCCATTGAAAAGGATTACAGTCATTGTTTTTTGAGCATATTTACTTGTATTGAGCACTTTTATTCCTTGTGTGCATTTCACAAACTTTCACAAACATTTTGCATGCATTACATTACACATCTTATCATTACATTTATTGCTGTTCCTTAGGTGGTATTTGGTAGATGAGCCAGCCATGGCAGCAAATATTAGTAACAGTAATTAGAGTTGAACTTGAATATGTAGAAATGATCTGGTTGGGCATGGCTATAAAACAATAGAGTCTAACCCAATGATCCAAAATAAGTTTTATTTCAGTGGCTGCTTGGAGAGCTGAGTTGTGAATTCTCATTATACTGTAAGAGGGCTCAGTAAGAAAGAGTACTGTGGTACTGTGGTCATCTAGGCATATTGTCATAGTACTGGGTTGGGGGTAAATAGATACACATGTATGAATGATAAAACTTTTTCTCCAGATATTTGTGTTTTCAGAAGTCTCTTTGCAATCCAGAGGATAAAAACGTATTCATTTGTTCATAACATGAAACAGAGATGATTCAAAGACTTGGGGTGAAGTATCAGATATCTCTTGCCAATTAGTGTCATGATTGCAAGATATTTGTCTCTTGCTCCTCGGAAAGGCTGGGAACTGATATTGCCATCACATATGTTCACTTCTCCCACTGAAAATTGGTATGATGGTATTTATGAAATAGTTGTAACTGCCAGAACTTGGGAATGTCTTGGACAGAGGTAAGAATTTGCCAGCCAATGAAAATATTATAAGACCTCTTTTTCCCTAGGAGAGAGCACATACGTCCCCTTCTTTTGCTGCCTACAAAAAAGGAAAACTGATCTATACAAGGAAATTGGATCTGTGTACCTTTGAGATCCATTTCTATTTGATTTATGCCCTCTGTTCAGACTGGAATATGGTAAGATATAAATTGCTCAGGTATTCTAATAAATTTCCCTTCTCATCGTTTCCGACTATTCCTACCTCTGGGACAACACATTTTCTTAAAGGGCATCTAACTGTAATCCTTCATTGCATATTGAAAACTACAAACCTAGGGTTTGTTAGCGTTTTTCTAACCTTTGCAATATCTCTTGGTAGGGCACCATAAAAAATGACATATGTCCCTTTTGTTGCAGAACATTATGAATTGCTAGTTGCAACACTAATTTAGTCATAGATGTTGGAGTGAGAATTGTAACAATGCCACATTAAATATATGCATTCTGTTTATTACATATCTTAATTCAGAAATGTTAAAAAAAGATATATGGTTTGAATCAAAGAAATATGGAAGTCCCATCATCTTGCCTTTGTATAGAACTTTAGAATTTGCCAGGTTTCTCAAAATTTTCATCTCATGTAATCTTTAAAAAGAAATCTGAGGAGTTAGGCCCAGAGAGAAAAACAAAAAGCAAAAACAAAACAAAACATGACTATACCAATGGGATTGAGGAAAAGGGATGAATAAAGAAAGGCATTGGGGAACAAATGACTACTGATGTTTTTGTTCACTTGGGCCTTTCTCCTTCAATTTGTCCCTGTCATTGGTTGTAAAGTTGCACGTTGATGAAGGAAGCCAGAAACACCTGAATGATTCCACTGAGAATCATTCCAGAGAAATTTATTGGCACATATGAGCTCCAGAGTCTTGTTCTAGTGAATGTCAGGATGATTAAATATGGGAATAAAAATGGCATTTTGTTTTTTAGAAAGGTTATTACACTGTATTTTTTGCTGTTTTCTTTATAAATAAATGGAAAAGGCAAATGATTGGCTAAGTAGTGATATTATGAAGATATGGTGGATATTCTTTACAAAGTAGTAAATTTTCATTAAGATGGTATTTTGCTTTTAGCATCAGTTCAATAATGTTGGACAGTGAGTTAGATATAGAAAAGTATTTAATATTTTAGGCAATCTCATAATGCATACATTTTTCAGTGCAGAGTAATCATCTCTAATATTTTAAATCCTCCCTGCTATAGAATGAAGTTAAAAGAAATATATTCAATATGTCTAATTCTTAACATAGTTTTAAAGTATATGATTGGTATCTGCATGCTATAATCAGTAATTTTCTGTTTTAAGATCTTCTAATTTTCATGTATTTTTACAAGCCAAATGAAGGAGGTGTTTGTATTCCTCCTCCAAAGTATAATGACATATAGGGGTTACCTATATGTCAAAGTATAATGAAACATAATGATTACCTATATGTCATTATACTGTGGAGGAGGGATGCAAGCACTTCCCTGCTTCAAGACTGGATTTCCATACTAGTCAAATATACCAGATAACAATAACTTGAGTCTTACCTAGGTGTGATTCAGAGGATAAAATGTTCACTCTATGACTTACCTTTTCCCTTATCACTGGTTAGTTTTAGAAGAACAAGTTTTGCTGTCATTGTTATTGTTACAATTGTTTTATTTTTATTTTTTTCATTCATTATTTCTTGGCTTTGTATTCCTATCCTGACTTAATAAGTCAAGCACCTTTCTTTAAATTTGTCTCATATAGCAAAGCTTGTTTATTACATATCTCAATTCAGAAATGTAGAAAACCATTGATTTTATGTTGATTATTACATGGACAGCTACAACAGAGACAAATTAAAAATTAATTTAAATTGATGACTCCATTCTCATTTACTGAAGGTCCTTGTGTTAGTTTGAATTGCTGTAATAAAATATAAAAGACTGGGAGGCTTAAATCACAGATACTTACTTCTTACAGTTCTGGAGGGTGGGAAGTCCAAGATCAAGGTGTTGTCTGATTGATTTCCTTGGAAGGCCCTCTTCCTGGCTTGTTGATAGCAGCCTTGTCATAGCAACCTCATCTGGTGGAGAGAGAGCAAGCTCTGGTGTTCTTCTTATTCTTGTAAGGGCACTAATTTCATCATGATTTTCCCACCCTCATAGCAATATCTAAACCTAATTATCTCCCAATGACTTCATCTAAAAATATCATCACATTGGGCATTAGGGCTTCAGCATTTAAATTTTGAGAGGCCATAATTCAACCTATAGCAGCTTCTAAGCGAAATATCTGCTGTCCAGGAGATCCAGCCCAATTTTTTGTGTAATTCAATGTTCTTTCACCAAGGACTCAAACTAGACTTCTCTATCTTCTTGATTTTCTTTCATGGATACACTGTGGTTGTATCCAAAGGATCATTAATATAGGATTGTGGGTAGAAAATGGATCAGATATCATGACTTCTTTTTTATTGTTAGTTAACAGAAAACAAATTTAAAAATTTTTGGTTAGCTTTTGAGTCAGTGCTTTCATGAATAATAATCCCCTTGCTGTCATCGAAAATCAGATACTATCTGCAAAAGTCACTGGGTGTTACCAATTCCTGTGTATTAAATTGCTTCAAAATTCAGTGGCTTACAAAAACAAGTTATTATGTCTTACTTTCTGAGAGTTAGGCATCTGAGAGTGGCTTACTTCAGTGCCTCTGGCTCAAAGTCTCTCATGAGATTACAATCAAGCTGTATACTGGGATGTAGTCTCATCTAAAGTTTTAATGGGGGAAGGAAGATTCACTTCTAAACTCACTCAAGTAGTTTTGGCAGACCTTAGTCCGTTACATGTAGATCTCCTCAAAAGATTGCCTCGTGGCATGGTAGCTGGATTCCCCTGAGGCAATAGATGCAAGACAAAGTGAGAGAGAGTATCCAAGGTATAAATTTCAGTCTTTTTATAACCAAATTTCAGGAGTGACATTTCATCACTTCTGTATTCTAATTGTTATCAGTGAATTATATCCAGACCACACTCAAGAGGGTGGAAAGATTGTTTTTGGTGGTGGATAACACAGTGGAATAATAATAGGTGTCAGGAATAACTGGAGAGCTCCTTAGTATTGGTCTAGCATGCATTCCTTTTGCTCAAGTATGTATTTAATATATGTGCCTATTTTGAATACCATAGTTTCTGACTACTTTGAATATTCCTTTGCTTTGATATATGCAAAAAATATAATAGTGATTCTTATCATTTATATAAATTCTCAATACTATAAATTGAAAGCACTTAAAATTTAGACTGAATGTGGAGGATGCATTTCTGGTGAAATAAGGACATTTTAAAATTGATTCCTCTATATAAGCAATGAATACTCTGGCAAAATATATCAAAATCAGCTTTTTCAGATCTCTGAAAATTAACCACAGTCTTGCAATAGTCTGTGGAACATTTATTTAAAAGAAATCATGTGTCATGGTAAGGGCAGTGTGCTTTATAGAATTTTAACTTTTCCTAGCCCCATCCTCATTTCTCTGTCTACAGTCTTGAAAACCAATAGTCTCAGAATTATGGAAGCTGTGAAAATGAAAAGTCTACCATCCATTTGAAGTGGAAGAATCTCCACAGAAAACCGCCATAATTTGACCTGTTAGTTGCTTGATAAACTCCATTTTTTGGGCTTATCTTTATTTGACCTTATTCATAACTTGTTCTGTGCAAATAGCCTTATTCCTAGAGTGTTTACTGAAACCATTCAATGAAAATTGTACAAAATAGCAGCTCTCTAAAATGACTATACCAGTTGGGAAGAGCAAAAGGCTGAAAAAGCAAACTCAAAAGGAAAAACTGGAAAATGAAATGTCCATAGAGGACTATAAAAAACTCCAGTGTATTCCTGAGAATCTAGAAGACCATAAGCATGTGTAGAAATGTGTGCATTATAAAGGATGTGTGCATCCCAAAGGATGATTTTATATCTGAGAAAGACCTGAGAAGGTCTCTCACCCCTGGCTGACCTTGAGTCTTTCTAAGCAAACAGGGAATGGAGACAGACTGAGTTATTTGTCAACTGGATAAGTGCTGAAAGTATTTTCCAAAATGCAAATAGAACCCCTCAGCAAAAACTAAAAGATATTTTGTTTTCAGACCTTCAAGGAGTCTCTGTTCAATCATTAGCTGATCACTAAGTTACCTAAGAAGTGGCTTCAGTGGCCACACATGACGAAGAATGCAAATTTTTCAGAATTAGTTCAGAAAAATTACCAAACAGACAGCAATTACAAGGAGTGAAAAAATCAATAAACTCTGTTGAGGAAGAGGAAGGAGATGAAGAACCTGACTTTTGGATTTTTCACATATTATTTAAAATATCTAGTTTTTGACAATGCATTATGAGACATGTAAACAAACAGGGAAGCATAACTCATACACAAGAAAAAAAGCAGTGATTAAAAATGAGTCCTGAGGTTTCCCAGATGTTTTACTTATCAGATAAAGACTTTAAATCACCTGTGATAATTAAGTTTACATGTTGACATGACTGGATTAAGGTATATCTAGATGGCTGGTAAAGCATTATTTCTGGGTTTGCCTGTGAAGCTGTTTCAGGGTAGAATCGTGTGAGTGAGCCCGTGAACTAAGTGCAGAAGATCTATTCTCAAGATGGACAGGCACCATCCAATCAGGCAGGGGTTGGGATAAGACAAAAAGGCAGATGGAAGGAAAATTCTCACTCTCTTTTCTGGAGTCAATTTTTTTTCTCCTACCCTTGATCATCAGAACTCCAGGTTCTCTGGCCTTTGGACTTCTGGACTTGCACCAGCAGCCCCTGGGTTCTCAGGCCTTGTGCCTTGGACTGAGACTTACACCATTGGCTTTCCTGGTTCTGAGGATTTTGGACTTGGACTGAGCCATGCTACCAGTATGTCTGGGTCTTCTGCTGGCAGATGGCCTATTGTGGGACTTCCCAGTCTTCATAAATGCATGAACCAGTTTCTTGAAGAGATCCTCTCTCTCTCTCTCTCTACACACACACACACACACACACACACACACACACACACACACACACACACACCTTTATACGAGAAATCGTATTTCTAGTATATTATATTGAAATTTTTAACATTTATATTTATAAGAGATATTGGTTTGTTGTTTTCTTTTTCTGTGATGTCTTCGGGTTTGGTATCAGGGTAACACTAGACTATTAGAGTGAGTTTCAAAGAATTGTTTTTGAAAGGATTGGTCTTAAGACTTCATTGTTTTATTTATTTATTTAACTTAAATATTTATTTCAATGGAAAACATGGATTGAACTGGAGATCATTATGTTAGGTGAAATAAGCAGGTACAGAAAGACAAGCATTGCATGTTCTCACTTATTTGTGGGATCTAAATATTGAAACAATTAAGTCTTTAAATGTTTGGGAGAATTCATCAGGGAAGCCATTTGTGCTTGGTCTTTTCTTTATGGGAAGATTTTTGGTTATTTAATCTCTCCATTTTATAAGACCATTCTTATTTTATGTCTTCTCAATTCATTTTTAGTAGTTTTTAAAACATATGGTTTCTTTTAGTTCTTTGAAGATTTTTAAAATAGGTAATAGAAAAAATAGGCAATGTATTAGTCAGGGTTCTCCATATATACATATATATACATATATATATATATATATATACACACACACACATACATATGTACATATATATATGACAGTCTACTGTTACCCTGATACCAAAGCCGAAGATATCACAGAAAGAGAAAACAACAAACCAATATCTCTTATAAATGTAAAAAATCTCAATTTATAGAATATGATTATACTAGAATAGATAGTATGATCTATATACATACTATATACTAGAATATATAGTATGATCATATAGATTATGATCATACTAGAAATATGATTTCAGTAACATATACAAAGGATTATATATCTGCAATGACCAAGTGGTCTATATCCCAGGATGCAGGTTTGGTACAACATATGAAAGTCAATCAGTGTAATATACCATATTAATAGAATAAAAGAATTAAACATGGGTATCTTTATAGCACACGTAAAATACATTTGAAACAATCTAAGACCTTTCATGATAGAAATACTTAACAAACTAGGACTAGAAGGTCACTCCAACAGTCTAATGAAGGCCATTCATAAATAATCCACAGTTAACATCATAGCAGTGAAATTTTGTATGATTTATCACCATGATCATAAAGAAGACAAAGATATCCACCCTCACCACTTCTATTCAGCATTTCACTGGAATCGAGCATAAATCTTTGTGACCTTGGAATAGGCAATGTTTTCGTAGCTATGTACCAAAAATACAAACAACCAGAGGAAAAAAATTGATAAATTGAACTTCCTCAAGTTTTAAAAATGTTGTGTATCTTAACACACTATTAAGAAAGTGAAAAGACAGATCCACAGAAGGTAAGGAAGTGGTTGCAAATCACATATCTGAAAAGTGGTTAGTGTCCAAAATATATAAAGAACTCTTACAAGTCAACAGTTGAAAAAGAAAAATTCCAATTAAAAGTGGGTAAAAGGAAAAAAAAAAGTGGGTAAAAGAGTTGAATAGATATTTCTCCAAAGAAGATACACAAATGGTCAATAAACATATGAAAATATGTTCAACATCATTAGTCATTATGAAAATGTAAATTAAAGCCACAATGAGATAGTACTTCAGATCCACTAGGATGGTTAATACTTTTTTTTTTAACAGAGAGAGACAATAACAAGTGTTAGTGAGGATGTGGATAAACTGGGACAATCATACACTGCTGATGGGAATGTAAAATGATATAGTAACTTTGGAAAACAATTTGGTATCCTCAAAAAGTTAACCATAGAGTCACCATATGACCCAGCAATTACACATCTAGGTATATACCCAAGATAACTGAAAGCTTATGTCTACAGAAACAATTTGTACATGACTATTCAAATCATTATTCATAATAGCCAAAAAGTGAGAACCATCAAAATGTTCATCAGTTGTTTAATAGATAAACATATATTGTATATTCATACATTATGAATACATATATTTGAATATATATATGTATATTTATACATACATTTGTGGCTGAACATTATTCAGCCAAAAATATGAGTGAAGTACTGATATATACTATATGGAAGAACTGAAATTATTTTTTCTAATTGAAAGAAACCAGATGTGAAGCAAGATACAAAGAAAATCACATACTGTACAATTGATATTTAATGACAAGAATAGGTAAGTCCATTGAGATGAAAAGTAGATTAGTGGTTACCAGGGGATAGAGGAGGAGAAAATAGGGGTTTCTTTTGGAGTAAGGAAAATATTTGTAATTATATAGTGGCGATGTTTGCATAACTCTGTGAATATGCTAAAACTCACTTAATTGTACAACCTAAAAGTGTGAATTTTATGGTTTGTTAATTATATCTCAATAAAGTTGTCATTAAAGGTGGATAAAATTATTATGAATTCAATTGTAAATCTTGTACAGACTCTGAAAGAACATTTATTTTATTTTGTTGTTGAAACGGAGTCTCTCTCTGTCACCCAGGCTGGAGTGCAGTGGTGCTATCTCAGCTCACTGCAACCTCTGCATCCCAGGTTCAAGTTATTCTCCTGATTCAGCCTCCTGAGTAGCTGAGATTACAGGTGTGCACCACCATGCGTGGCTAATTTTTAAACATATTTTTAGTAGAGATGGGATTTCACCATGTTGGTCAGGGTGGTCTCGAACTCCTGACCTCAAATGATTTGCCTGTCTCAGGCTCTCAAAATGCTGGAATTACAGGCATGGGTCACCACACCTGGCCAGGACATTTATATTTGAGTAAAACTGTGTATGGGTGGTATAGTTGCTGGTCCCTGTATAATTTCAGTAACTTATTTATACATAATCATAAAAAGCTTTATTAGAGATTCAGAGCATAGTCTGGTTTACATTTAACTTTTAAAGGGTAAACGATTTGGTCTTGATTTCTCTTCTGAAAAACTGGTAGGAACCAGATTTCCATGTCCTTGCTTCTGTGGGGAAAATGTGTATTTCTCTTTTTTTAAAAAAAATAAAAAATATATACTGGTGTCTGAATAAGATGCAGGCATGAAAGTAGCAAAGTTCACATTTCTTGAAATTTTTATTTAGTTTCTGAGAACAATCATTGCTGGTTCTTCTTTGGAATTTTTCTCTCATTAGAAATAAACAAGCAAACATAAACCAATGGGCTCTGCAGTGTTGGCCATTACCATCAGTTGTGTGTTTTGCAAGCACAACTGAGCCCTTAAGCTTGCATACCACAGTGTTATATTTTTTATTCATTTGTTCAGCGTTAACTAGTTTTGTCCAACATACCTTGTTTTTATCAAGTCAATATGAAATGTAGCCGTAGTTGGCAAACATGCTCTTTTTTATGTCACGCAGGTACAATATAGGAGAATATAAAAGGGAACCCTGTTCTCTTTCAGAGAAAGTGTGATCCAACCTGCCAAAATTTCATTTAATTGATATAAACCCAAGAGTTAGTCAGGTATGTTTACTATAAACCTTCTCTGATATTTATGAAAATTTCCAGCTGAATAGAATTTGACAGTTTAATAAAAGGAAGTGTGGCATTATGCTGCGGTTAGCATGCCTGACTAGAAACAGCCCACCATGCTGAGAAGATTATAAAGCTTTTCCTCGTGCCCTTTAACTTGAGTCCAGTAATCAAAAGATGGACTTAGTTCTCAAACTTAATTTGCAGCTCTAATTTTATTATTTTTCCAAAACCAGCTTGATCTTTTTCATCTATTGGATCAACTGCAGCTGTGTCCCTGCTTGCACTATGGGATATATCCTCATGCCTTAGTTATTCCTGACCATAACAAGAGAAAAGAAAAAAAAGTCCAGAGACATTGCTCTTCTTTGAAACAAATCACGTTTCTGACTCCAGGAACTGGAATAATCTTTCTCTTTCAGATAGAAGGATATAGAGTTTAAGGACTAGGGAAATTTCAGTAAGTAAGAAATGTCTCTTCATGAGTTTGGGGAAAATGATCTAAGGCTATTCATCCAATGCACACCAGAGTACAATGACAAAACACGAAAAAGAATATCAGAACTCATAACAAGGATCATTGACCTGGAGTAAACATCACTTAAAAACAAGGATCTTAACCTTTTTTCTAAGCAAATGCGGAGGTACTTTCATTTTCTGTATACATTATGGTACATCAGAAAACCCTCTTATTTGACTGCTGATATGCGCTGCTAAACTAATAGCCATTTATTGTAAAGCCAAGCTATCCAATTTTTCTCAGATGGTATAAAATAGCGATTTTAAAATAAACTAGATGTTGGGAAAGAAGTTTAACTGTGCTTGCAGGACCCAGTTGTCCATTAAATACCTCTTTATTTCTCTTGAACTGTGGGATCAAGGAGTGCAGATGCAGGCTGCACTGGCCCTGCAAACTAAAAGGCCACCATATATAGGAAGCAAGGAGGGACTTGAGAAGAGGGAGAAAATTATGTGAGCAGCTGAATTTCTGTTTTATGGGCTCCTGGGACTGGAAAGCTTCCAGCTGACCTTCTTTCCCCATAATTTTTTCTCATTTCACCTGCCTCACTGCTCATTCACCTCTGTTTATTTCTCCTGTTATATTTGGTGTTTCTACATTCCAGTGTGTTTTAAGATACCCTGTGTTTCTTGGTGTGTCTGATTTCTGTACTTCTCTAGATTGATGAAAGATTGATGAAATATTCAGCGTAGAAACGTACTCAGTTTTGGCCAGGTGCGGTGACCATCCTGGCCATGGTGAAACCCCGTCTCTACTACTAAAAAAAAAAAAAAAAAAAAAAAAAAAGCCGGGCATGGCAGCAGACATCTGTAGTCCCAGCTACTCAGGAAGCTGAGGCAGGGGAATCGCTCAAACCCCAGAGATGGAGGTTGTACTAAGCTGAGGTCGCACCACTGCACTCCAGCCTGACAACAGAGGAAGACTCTATCTCAAAAAGAAAAAAAAGTACTTAGTCTCACTCTTTTTTTCTTTTTCTTTTTTTTGAGACGGAGTTTCGCTCTTGTTACCCAGACTGGAGTGCAATGGTGTGATCTCGGCTCACCGCCACCTCTGCCTACTGGGTTCAAGCAATTCTCCTGCCTTAGCCTCCCGAGTAGCTGGGACTACAGTCGTGTGCCACCATGCCCAGCTAATTTTCATATTTTTAGTAGAGACGGGGTTTCACTATGTTGACCAGGATGGTTTCGATCTCTTGACCTCGTGATCCACCTGCCACAGCCTCCCAAAGTGCTGGGATTACAGGCGTGAGCTACCACGCCCGGCCCTTAGTCTCACTCTTAAAAAATATTCTGAGTGTTCAGAAAACACAACAAAATAAAACAGATCTATCCAATCTCTATGTCTCTCTGTCTCTATCTCTCTCACACACACACACACAAATTTAAAAACAACTACAAAAACAGAAAACAGCCTTTACCTGTTCAGCATGAAACAACTTTCAAAAAATGGTATTGAGTAGTGCTTTCAGAATCTAGGCCCTTACTTTGTGTCACAGGGCATCATTTTCACAGCCAAATGTCAGCGGTAAATGTGAGCACAGTACTGAGTATTGCTCTGTGCTCTCACCCACATTCGGCTCTCAAGTCCCAGCAAAGCATGCATTGCAAAGAGTGTGATTTGTGAAATGTCCCCCAAAATACCATTTGGGTTGGGAGATACAAAATTTCTGTGTGTTTCTGCTGATGGCCCTTTCTATTTTCCAAGCCGATGTTGTTCCTGATAGGCCTCCTGCACTTAAAGAGAAGGGGAATGTGAATTCTCTGAGAAAACTCTTCCTGGCATTCTCACTCTCTTGAGCACAGCCAAGCATCTGGTACCCACTTTCAATAGCAAGTAGCTTGGAGAGCTGCCCAAGCCTATTCCCAGGTGGGATTGACAGAGATCCCAATTTCTGCAGATAGTGGCCATAAACTAGATTATAAACCAATGCAACATACTATAAGTGCCTCACAACTCCAGGCTCAAACCAAGGCATCAAAACGGGAATGAAGGGCTATCACATTTCATGATTACAAAACAAATACGCTTAGCTAGGCACTAGATACAGTGTTATGTAAAAGGAAATGAGGGATTTTTCCAACAGCAGAGACAGCAACTGTGCTGCACCTAGCAGTTTTTTCTAGGGAGCTGCAGAACACTCTTCCACTTAACTCTCCTCCTCCTCCCTGGCATCCTTCATTGTTGCTGCCCTTGCAGCTCTGCCGGACCTGGGAATCTCATTCATAGACTTAGTCCTTTGAGTAAAGTGTGAAGTGGAGAAGAGGGGGACGAAAACCATTGCCATATTCTCAAAATTTCTTGCCAAAATATTCATTTTTAGTAAGTATTTTTATTAACATAGTTGTTTACTATGGTTGAAGGCAAAGAGAATCAGAGACAAAAAAACTTTGTTCTCAGAGGTTGTACCAGGAAAAGTGAGAAGCATGGTATAGGCAAGTCTGGGTGGTAAACATATCATGTCATAACACAAGGTGAAAAAGTCTTGGTCCAAGTTGTTTCAACACCTGAAGCCAACACATGAGGAAAGAGATGAAGGAGTGTGACCGAACTTCCTAATGATCTATGTAATTGTGTCAGACAGCAAAATGAGCAAGGCGCCGAAATGTGATAAATATCTTCTGTGTTACCTGATGACATTCAAAGTTGGAAGCAAAGACAAGAGTATATAAAACTTCAGTTCAAAGGGGAAAGTAGAGGTAACTTCAAAGGTTGTGAGGAAAAAAAATTAGATTTGTGGGCGTATGATGAGTCATTCATTATATACATTTATTAAGTGATGGCAGGAGACAGAAAGGTGGAAGTGGCAAAGATGGGCCACCAAGGAGCTAGCTAATACAAGCTGAGGTGTGTGTGTGTGTTTGTGTGTGTATGTGTGTGCATGCGTGCGTGCATGCCACTTCTGTGTCCCTGACCATTTTCTACTTTGCATTAACAGAATGGCCTCAGCATTAGCAGATTGAGGTTTGAGTACTTGATCAGCTGTGGAGGCTGCAAAAGCTAATCCCTTCTCTCTAACTATGGTTTGATATATGTCTGACTATAGATGAAGGTGTTGTGAGGGGATGGATCATTTGAACGTTAATTATATTTTGGATGAATAAACAATATTTAAAGTGCAGAAGTATTACAGGAGAAACTACATTTGAAATTTTTTCATGTTAAAAACAATCTCAATGAGTTTCAAATAAGTTATTTTGTTCTTTATTTGAATTATTGTAAGGACACAGTTATATGGCAAAAAATGTTCCTGTAGATTTATAAATAGTTGAGCATTAAATTCCAGCTATGTGGCTTCTTCTAACATGCTTTTGTTACTGTTCACACCTTCAGAAGATTTGATTTGCTACTTACTCTTAATTATCTGATGATTGTCGACCTGTGAGGTCAGATGAATACAGCTCCAGAATCCTGATAGGAGTGTTGCTTGCCACATCAGCAGAGGGTAGAAGTGCTGCAGAAGTGATGTGCTCACAGCATGCAGAAGCAGAGAGACTAGTTGGTTTGCCAATGGACATCACCTAGGTAAACAAAGATTGATTTGCAATGCACATCGTAAGTATGATAGAAGAGCTAGTATGAGTTGCATCACTAAAAATTAAAATAGCCATGACCTATTGATATTGAGGTTGGCATGAACGTACTATTAACCTCTGATTTTTATTTTATTTTTAATTATTTTTGTTTTTAATTTTTGTGAGTACTTGGTGTATATGTTTAATATGTTTATGTGGTATGTGAGATGTTTTAATGCAGGCATGCAATGGGTAATAATCACATCATGTAAAATGGGGTAGCTATCCCCTCAAGGATTTATCCTTTGTGTTATAAATTATCTAATTATATCTTTTTGGTTATTTTAAAATATGCAATTAAATACTGGCTTGTTTTTAGACCAGATTTTATAGGACATCCAGGAACTTGAAAGAATTGCCCTTAGGCCTCGCTTACATTAGGCAGGAAATTTCAAATGTGTAGTATTGTTTAAGTCTCTTAGATTTGGACAGAAGAGGAAATACAGATAATGAACAAATTTAGAGAAATTTAATATTTGCAAATACAAAAAGAAAGGGAAATAAGAGTAACCACAGAGCATGATTTTTTTCCATGCAATTAGTGATAACAAGTTTAAAAAATGCTAAACTCCATCAACAGTAAAGTTACATTGAAAATTATATGTTAATGTACTACTAGAGGCAGACATTGGCACTATATATAGGGAAAGATGTATGGCAATATAATGCAGAGTGCTGTAGATGTAAATACTCAGCAAGTTGAGTATTGTCTTTCTGTTAGGTACTTTAAAGACCAATTTTTTGATAGATAAATTTGTCCTCTGTGGCATCAACTTAAGAAAATTATGACTCTCTCTCAAGCAATCCTGAAGCCTGTCACGTGCCATTAGAGATTTGGTTTCTGTATGATATTTTTCAGATATTTCTTCTGAGAAGGCAGGTTATAGGCTTTCCTATACTTGAAAAATAGCACGTGGTTTTAGATAGTAATATCTCAATGCATATTTTACAATTAAATCTATACTCTCAGTTTCTATTATGTCACAGGGTAAAATGTGTGAATGTGTGTGTGTGTGTGTGTGTGTGTGTGTGTGTGTGTGTCTGTGTGTTATAAATCATTGGTCAACAGTTCCTGACAAATAATAAATATTGGTTCATTCATTCATTCAAAATGTGTAACAGATGAGAGATACTGTTCTGGACACTATGATACAGCAGCAAATCTTCAATTTTAGTAAGAAATGGACAATAAACATGAAAAGTGGTTAATATGTTTGAAGGTAATAATTTATGTAGAGAAAACATAGAACAGAATAAGAGGGCTTAGAATTGCTTGTGGTAGTTTTTAATCTTAAAAAGGATGATTAAGTCATGAGCCATGGAAAACGTAACATTTGAATAAAGACTTAACTGATATGAGGGATAGAGCTATGTGGAGAAGTAGCATAAACATGTTCTGGGAATGAGAAAGGGCAAAAGCTCTGAGGCAGAAATGTGGTTCAGAGCTTTGAATAGCTGAAAGGAGATAAGTGAGGCTGTAGTAGAGTGATAAAAGAACAAATCTAGGTAGTAAGAAATCTGGTTAAAGAGGTAATAGAAGGACAGATCAATAAGATATTATTGGCCTTGTTGTTGGTCATACTGTGGGACAAATGGAGAGCCATTAGGGATGCTCGAATAAATGAATGACATAATCCGACCTACATTTTAATAGGATAATTCCAACTGCTCTACTGAGAATGTACTCCAGAAGGACAAAAGTGAAGGCAAGGAGATCAGTGGGAGGCAATTGAAGTAACCCATGTGACAGGTGCTATGGCTTAGACCAAGATAGTGGCAGTAGAGGTGGTAAGAAAAAGTTTCTGAATAAAAAACTTGAGTAAATTAATGACATTATGGTGTAGAATTTAACAGAAAATCACTAAATAACCCATGAATTAGCCATAAACTTATATCAAATAAGCACTAAATGTCTAAGTCAAAGTCTACAGGATTCTCAAATTATAAATTATAACATCATCATTTTTTTCATGGAAATTTTCTCCCCAAACATTTTTGACATTGCCTGAGTTACTGCATACGCAGAAAAAAAGTGGAAAACAACTTAGCTTGGCTAAGCTGTGGATGTTAAGGGGCCAGATGGTTTCGCTCACTGTTTGAGACTATACAGAAGAAGCTTCTCAGGGCTGATGCTTTTAAATTCTTGACTCAGTAAAATAGCAAATTGCTCAGGGTTGATCATAAACAGCTAAGCACTGGAAGTTAAATCCTTAAGTGAAGACTATCTATATGACCCAAGATTTTGAAAGAATTTTGTCCTGACATTTAGGGTTTTTTTGATCCTTTGTAAAAACCTATCCAGTTTGGAGCTTCATGGATGAAGAGATTTGTGAAACAAGGAAAGGATTCAGAAGACTGTTACCAAGATGATTTAATCATTATAAAATCAGGGCAGTAAAGAATGGTTAATGGAACTGAGATTGTTCAGCTTGGAAAATAGCCAAGAGGGGATTTAATAATGGTCTTAAGTGTATAAAGAGGTACATTACACAGATAATGCTCAACAGCTGGTCTCAATCTTATTAGGCCAGAACAAAGGGAGTGGAGTATAAATTGCATCATGAAAGACTTAGGAAAAATACTAGAAATAATTTTCTGACAAAAAGTACTGTTAAAAATTGAGGTAGGTTGCCAGTCTAGAGTACATCTGACTGTGTTTTTGGAATTCTCAGCATTTGATTCATTAATGTCACTTCAATATGTATTTCCTGAGAACAACGTACTATGCATTAAGATATTTTCTATGGAATGCCACTGTTGCAATTCATCTGTTGGCTTAGGTGGAAAATTGTACAATTTAGCTTATACAACTTGTGGGTTATAAATTCAAAAATTAGAAAGCATAATCCTAAGGTGACATGATGCAAGCCAGTTAACTTTGATATGCAGGTATTGGTGTAATCCTGTAGAGGGGGGAGAAAGATGTAGAGTGAAGAATAAGCGTCTAAAGAAGGGGTAAAGTTTGGCTTTGAGAGGTATCTGGGTACAACTGAACCATATTATTTATTTTACTCAAGGAGTAAGGCAGTGTGACAAGTATCCTTGCCCCTTTGCTTCACGGAAGTAGGGTGGGACAGTGGCAGAGAAGCTTGTACTGCACCAGCCAGCCCCATGAGTGGAAGGGGATGCAAGCAATCAAAAGAGACAGGAATCCAAGACCTTACTCAAATTTAATTTCTAAACATAATCTTCATGATCTTTATTTCTCCCATTATAAGTTTTTGTTTAGGGGGAGGGATAGGGTTTGGACCAATTTTTTTCTCAGTTACTTTTTTTTTTTTTTTTTTTTTTTTAAGCTGCAGTTGGATTGAGAAAAAGGGTTTAATTGAAAAAGAGAATTTCTGTGGTTTCCATTTCAGGTCAAAGTCTGAAGCCAACATGTGGTATTGATAGCAACTCAATTCATTTTGTATAACTTTAACTCATTTGTTTAATCTTTATTATGATGTAGTGAAAGAAATACATGTTCTTCTGAGCTTATATCCAGTCTCCTTAACAGCTGGGAGACCTTAAATAAGTTTCGTAATCACTCTGAGCTTTACTTTTTTTTTTTTGTCTATAAAGTGGAGACAGTAATTACCTCAAACAGTGTCTGTGAGAATTAAAATGCTTAACAAAGTACTTACACCCAGTAGGTACCTGTCATGTGCTAATTCCCAATATCTATTACATATAACAAACCCTCAATTATGAAATGACATAATTTTATGTTCTTTATTTGATGAGCACCTTTAACTTTTTTTACTTCAGTCCAAACCTCTCCACTTAGTTATCTTAACTCTTATTCACATGGTAAGACATCTGAGTTGCTCTCCTTGAGATATTCTCAAATGTATTAATATCTTCCTTAAGAAATGGGCTGATGAGGATGGAAGACACATTCCTAAATACAATCCCATCTGTACAGAGTATTATGACCTTATTATGCCTTCCTTGATGTGGAAAATACATTTATATTAATACATCCTGAAATTGTATTGCTTTCTTGGCAGGCACACTCTATTTTGACACAACTAGTGAGAGATTTTTAGAACCTAGGTTTTCCTTGGAGATGCTCTAAATCTAGCTCTGTTGGAAGGTAATGCACTGGAGCAAATGATCACATGTTGCTGTTTTGAGACCAATAAATCTGTGTTTCTCAAAGGCTGGGCAATTCCAAATGAATAAATTTTATGTTCAAAGTATCTAATTGAGTTTATAACATATAATGTAGCATAACATAAAATGTTTCTGTGAGTTGGCCTACCTGTCATACTACTATAACAACTCTCTTTATTGCGAAACTTTATGGAAAAGATACTTCTGTTTTCAGTGTTCACTTCCTTACCTATTATCTTCTCATCCCAAAGCAATCTGGCTTTCCTCTGAATCTGCTTTCCCAAAGGCCATCAAAGACCTAGTTGTCCAACCCATTAGTTTCTTCTCAATTATTTTTTCTCTAATCACTCTGTGACATTTGGCATTACTGACCATTAATTTTAGTGCTAATTTAATCTGAAAAAAAAAAAAAACAACAGAAAGTACATGAATATTGAATCCAAAACATGAATGCAGAGAATTGTTTTCATGGGTAAAAGAACTGAGAAGTCAAATAGTAAAGAGTAAGGTCACCCACAGTTAGCAGCATGAGAAATCACAACAGCCCAAGACCAGAGGACAAAAGGAAGACACAGGGCTACTAAAGTCCAGGAGGGAAAATTACCTGGCTAAAACTGGAACTACAGGGAGAACTGAAGCCACAGAGGAGATGCAATTGTTCCTTAAGATCTCATTTGAAACAGAGTAATAAATACTCTGCTTTCTCCTCTCCAGTGTTCTGCCAGTGCCTCTTATTGGCTGAACCCAGATGGATGTCAGCTGTCAGTGGAGCCTGGGAAACAGATTACAGAAGTTACCCCCTCACCATTTGCCATAAAGAACAGAGCAGGAGAAAGGTGAGGAATTCATACGAAGTAAAACTGGCCTGGAAATGGCACAGTGCATTTGTCATTCAGCATTCATTCTCATACTTCTAACTACATACAACATCTTTATCCTTCTACCTATTACAAGGCAAATATCTGTTATATAAACAATAATTGCAGCCTCCACCCAAATAAGAAAGACAGAGGACTCATCAGTCATTGTATTCATCCCAATTCCAGAATCTTTAGATAATACAAAGTTTATTCCATCAGATTCAAATGTGACTCCTCATAGTTACATGACATATGGACTAATTTATAAAGCTGTGTACCTCTCACTCTTATACAAAATATAGTATAGGTAACCTAATTTGTTTAACTATTCACAAAGGCTGTAGTTGATATTTAACATTTCATTGAAGAGAAAGAACTCTGCCTTTCATTGAAGAGAAAGAAACCAGAAAACTGCAAGGAATTCCAGAATTCTTTTCTTTCTTTCCCCTCATTCAGTCTATCATAATTCCTGCCAAACTCACCATTTTACCGTCTTTCAAATCTTCCACTACCACTTTGTTAATTCAGGCTTTCATTGTATCCCATTTGGATACATGAAATGCTTTGCTAATTTGTCTCCCTGCCTTCATTGTTTCCCCTGGATAATTAAAACTCCACACTTCCATTTAAGCTAGCTGAAACACAGGTCTGATCATATCATTTCCATTGTTCCTGCATCAATACGAAATTCAGACTCCTTAACATGACTGTCAAGGTCCTTCACCATCTGTTAACAATCTACATATCCAGGTTCATCTTTTTCATTCCTAGACATATTTCTTCACTCCGTGGAAATTAGATTATACAGAGTTCTTCAATGTGTTACAATTTTTTAAGTCTTTAATAAGTCTATTTTCTTTACCTGCAGTATATGCCTACCCCCCTTACCTGTAAGAATTAAACTCACTCTTTAAAATTTTGTTCAAATATCACATCTTCGGTGAAGACTCCTTTGATTGTCTACATTCCTATCCACCATCAGATATAATTACACCTTCCTTTATATGCCTTATACACTTAGTATATATTTTAATATATCACAGATTGCATGCTGTAACTCTCTGTTTTCTTATTGGTCCCTTCAAGTAGAGTAACTTTGCTTCAGTGACTGTTAGAACATTTGGGACAAGGTTGGTGTCTTCATTTGTTTTGTGTTGCTACAACAAAATACACAAGGCTGGATCATTTATAAAGAATAAAAGTTTATTTTGTTCATGCTTCTGGTGGCTAGAAAGTTCAAAGGCATGGCCCTGGCTTCTGGTGAGAGCTTTTATGCTGCATCATAATAGGATGGAAAAGGTCAAAGGAGAAGCAGGCACATGCGAAGAGGCAAATTTTAAGAGGCATCCTGGCTTCATAACAACCCACTCTCATGGGAACTAATTCAGTTTTGCTAGAGTGAATTCACTACTGCAAGAATGGCACCAAGCCTTTCATTTGGGATCTGCTCCCATGACTCAAACACCCCTCACTAGGTCCACCTCCCAACATTGCCATATTGGAGAATAAATTTCAACATGAGGTTTTGTGAGTATAAACCACATCCAAACTACTGCAGTCTACTTCTACTTCCCCCAAATTCAAGTCCTTCTCACATACAAAATACAATTCTTCCATCACAGTAGTCCTAAAAGTCTTAACTTGTTCTAGCTCCAACTCAAAATTCCCAAGTCCAAAACCTTATTGAGACTCAAGGTCAACTTATTCCAGCTATGAGGTCTGTAAAATTAAAAATAACTTACTTCCAAGATACAATGATGGGGCAGATATTTGATAAACATTTCTTTCTATTCCAAAGAACTAAACTGATCACAAGAAAGAAATCATAGTCCTCATGCAAGTCCTAAACCCAGCAGGGCAGACACTAAATCTTAAAGTCCTAGAATAATCTCCTTTGACTCTATGTTCTACTTCCTGAACACACTGATGTGAGGGGTAAACTGTCAAGACCTGAGGTGGCCCCACACCCATGGCTTTCCTTCATGCATCCAATATGGCTACTCTCATTGATTGAAGTCAAATCCTTGCAACTTTTACAGGCTGATGTTACATGCTGCCAGTGGCTCTACATTCTGTGGTCCTTGTGGTGGCCTCATCTCTGTAGCTCCAATAGACATTATCCAGAGGATATTCTGTGGCAGCTCTGACCTCACATTCCTGCTTAGCATTACCCTAGTAGAGATTCTCTACAGTGGCTCTGCTCCTCTGACAAATCTCTGCCTGGACCTGCAAGCTTTTCTATACATTGTCTGAAATCTCAGTAAAGGAAGCCACACCTCGATAGCTCTTGCAATGTGTGGGCATGCAGACGTAATACCACATGGAAGCTGCTTTACTGCCTGTGCCATCCAGAGCAACAGCCAAGCTGTGCCTGGGGCCATTTATGCCATGGGTGCTTTAGCTGGAGAGGCTAGGGTGGGGGAGTAGCACCCTAGGTGGGCAGGGCAGTAGCACCCAGGGCCTATTCCCCCAAATCATTGTGTTCTCCTAGGCCTCTGGGGGTGTGATGGAATGGACAATCTTGAAGATCTTTGAAATGCCTTCAGGGCCTTTTTTCCATTTTTCTGATAATCAACCGGCTCCCTTTTCTCTTTTGCTAATCTCTTTAGCAACCAATCTCTAGGACATACCTTTAGATTTCTGTCCTGAAAACACTGGTTCTCTACCACACAACCAGACTGTGAATTTTTTAAACTTTTGTGCTCTGCTTTCCTTTTAATTATAAATTCTGCTGTTAGCTCATTTCTTTCCTGCCAGAACTGAGCATAAGCTATTCAATGCAATCATGCCACTTCTTGAGGATTTTGCTGCTCAGAAATTTCTTCCAGCAGGTATCCCAGTTCATCCCTCTTGAGTTCAGCTTTTCTCAATATCCTAGGGCATGGATACAATGCAACCATGTTCTTTGCGACTGTATAACAAGGATGATCTCTGCTCCAGTTTCAAAATAAACTCTCTTTACTTTTGTCCACATTTCTACCAGCAGTTTGGTCAAAACCAATTAAGCAGTCTCTTCCAAGCTTTTGCTGGTATTTTTGTCTTTTTCTGAGTCCTCACCAGAATTGCTCTTAATGTTCCATTCACTGCTGTGCAATCTCTTTGTAACCTGTTCCTCCAAACTATCCTAATCTCTGTCCATTACCCAGTTCCAAAGGTGAATCCACATTTTCAGTATCTTTATAGCAATACCCAACTCCAAAGCTTTCAATTTTCTGTCAGGCTTCATTTTGTGTTTATATAACAGAATACCTGAGACTGGGTAATTTGTTTCTATTTTATTTTTTATTTATTTTTTTATTGAACTTTAGATTCTGGGGTACATGTGCAGATCATGCAGATTGTTGCATAGGTACATTCATGACAAGGTGGTTTTTTGCCACCATCCTCCCATCACCTATATGTGACATTTCTCCCCATGATTCCCTCCCCCACCCTCCCTCCCGTTATCCCTCCCATAGCCTTCCCCAACAGACCCTGGTGTGTGATGCTCCCCTCTTTGTGTCCAAGTGTGTTCTCATTGTTCAGCACCTGCCCATGAGTGAGAACATGCAGAGTTTGATGTTCTGTTCTTGTGTCAGTTTGCTGAGAATGATGGTTTCCAGGTCCATCCATGTCCCGACAAAGGACACAAACTCATCATTTTTTATGGCTGCATAGTATTCCATGTTGTATATGTGCCACATTTTTTTTTGTCCAGGCTATATTTGATGGGCATTTGGGTTGGTTCCAGGTCTTTGCTATTGTAAACAGTGCTGCGATGAACATGCATATGCACGTGTCTTTATAACAGAACGATTTATAGTCCTTTGGGTATATACCCAGTAATGGGATTGCTGGGTCAAGGTTTATTTAACTGATGGTTTTGCAGGCTGGGTAGTTTAAGGCCTTGGCTTCTAATAAGGGTATTCTTGTTGCATCATACCATGGTAGAGAAGGTCAAAGGGGAAATAGATATATGCAAAGAGACAAAACCTGAGGAGCAACTTGGCTTTGTAACAGCCCACTCTCAAAGGAGCTAAACCAGTCTTGCCAGAGTGAGAAGTCACTCACAGCCATGAGAATGGCACCAAGCCATTCATGACAGATTTGCCCTCATGACCCAAACGTCTCAAACTGGGTTTCACCACAAACACTGCCACTTTGTAAATAAAATTTCAACATGAGTTTTGGTAGGAACAAATTCAAACCATAGCAAACATATGCTAAATAGAGGTCTATATGGCTGAATACATGAACTAATTAATCATACATTTGATAGATGAGGGAAAAATGTCTTAATGTCGGCTTTACATTGTATTAACAATTCTGAAGGATATATTGTGAGGGGAGTGTACCTCCTTAACCCTAGAACTCAATTCTTCTGATATCCTTTAGATAAAATATGCTAGAATGAACTGTGATAGAGGTTTATGGGTTAGAGTAAAAAGCCTCGAAAAGTTGATATTAGAGAGTTAATATGAATTACTAGAAAGAGTAGTTGGCCTGTCATTTGATAAAACTGGGTTCATTTTTCTGGCTCTGCTACTTAATTACTATTAAATCTTAATCAAGTCTTAATTTTCCAGTTTTTGCATCAAGTCTCAGAGATTTTATATAAAGATTAAAAGGGGACTGCAAGGCAGCACATGTGGAAATCTTATATAAATGACTAAATACTACTTTATAAAAATAAGTGAATGTATTAGTCTGTTCTCATGCTGCTACTAAAGACATACCTGACACTAGGTAATTTATAAAGGAGAGAAGTTTAATTGACTAACAGTTCCACATGGCTGGGGAGGCATCACAATCATGGCAGAAGGTGAATGAGGAGCAAAGGCACATCTTACATGGTTACATGGTGACAGGCAAGAGAGCTTGTGCAGGAGAACTACCATTTATAAAACCATCAGATCTCATGAGACTTATTTATTACCACAGGAACAGTATGGGGGAAGCTGCCCCCATGATTCAATTCTCTCCACGTGACCTGACTCTTGATATGTGGGGATTATTACAATGCAAGGTGAGATTTGGTTGGGAAGACATCCAAACTATATCAGTGAGGTAGTATAATTAAATCATTAAATGTTTAGTGTTTAGGGTCACACAGTCCTGGTTTTCTGTTTTAAATCTATTTCTTCTAACTTGTGTGAATTTTGCCAAGTCATATAACTTCCTTGAGCTTCAACTTCCTCATAATGTATGTTACTTAAGCATTGAGTGTTACCTACTTTCCAAAGTGGTAGCTGTGATTAAAGCTCAAAACAAATGCAAATTACATAACAAAAATGCAAGGTGATTAAATAAAATATCAATTATAATGCTAATAATAGCTAACAATTATTGTTGTTATTATAACTCACAATTCATGATCAGAGCATCAAATCACACCAGCGAAGAGGTATACCAACATGGAAACTGTCACAAAGATTAGTAATTTCCATTTGTCTGGGAAAATTGCCCAAGACATATATTTCCAGTTATCTTCATATAGTTTGCACTATGATGTTCTGAAATACCATATAAAATGCATAGTGCACTTCTATTGTAGCGCAGTGAATACTACACCATTTAAGAATGCAATCATGGATAACCACTGACTTAAAGCTATCATATTGTGCCAGAGTCAATGCTTTTCCTAATGTAATAATGAATAGGTGATTTATTCTAGTCAAATCAGTATTTGTAAAAGTTGATTATGACACAATACCATTCTTAACGCTACAGCTAAGGTAAATTCCCCATTTCATTCCAATTCTATAAAATCTAAAAATGACTTGAACTGTCATTATTAAATTTCATTATCTGACAAAGAAAGAAAGTTAACAAGCTCTTCCTCAATTTTTGTGTGCCTTTTAAAAGTTAAGCTTTACTGATTAGCATCTGAATTTCTAATTGCTTTCCACAATAAGTATTATATGGTCAACTTGCAGAACTGCCTATTAGAGACATACACTAAGATACTTTATTTTTTTAATATGATATTATAACAATTTTATTTTCAACAGTGTCTTTAAGCCCAGAAATTCTACATCTTTAATATGAATAGGAGATCATGGTAACATTATAAAGAAAGTGTTCTTTATATTATGTCCCTGAGGACATCTTAGAAGTTATTTTGCTTAATTCTAAAGATTTACTGGTAGAGATCTCAGATATTATAACTTTTAACCAGAAAAAGCATAGGAAAATCAGGGCATCAGATAGGGTGAGTAGCAGGCTTAATATGACTGCACCAAGATTTCTTAACTATGATGTAATCTCATACATAATTTAAACCTAATTGATTAGTTCTAATATATATATAATCTAATTATATTATCTAATATATTTATGAATCTGTAAATATAGTTATATTTTACTTATTAAAGACATTAAATACTATAGGCTTGAAAAACAGATTCAGTTTTTTTTCTTGCTACTAAAATTTAGTCTTCTATTTTGTTAGGTCTATTGTAAAATGGAGGTAGACAAAGATCATATTTTTAAAAAAGTCTTCAAAATTCTTTGACTAAAACAGACTTCTGTTTCTGCCTATGATCCTGTAACTAGTACTAACCCTCCCAATATCAACAATTAAACAAATTTTTTGAGGAAATGTTTTTCAGGTATTGCCAACCAGATAACTGTGATAGTTAGAGATGGTAAGCATACAACTGAGTTCCAGGACATCCGAGTTCATTGATTGGTGCAATTTTTCAAAAATAGTGCAGTGAACTGGTATGTAAGCAAAATATGAGGCAGTCTTACTCATGTATCTAATCTCAGGATACAGAGATTAGATTTTTGGGCAGCTGAAATTTCTGGATTTTGCAGGTCAGACAAGAAAGGAGAAAGATGTGAAAGAAAGGTCTTTGAAGTCTGTGTGACTGTTCCATAAGTGCTACTTGGCAATGTGAAATGGGAAATTGGATACGGGAAAGTGTAAAATGTCTTCTGTTAAATGAAAAGTGGGAATTATGAAATAGTAACCATGAAAGTGAAGGTATAAAATATGAAGCATTGAGTTACGATATTGATTAGACTTTGATACATTAAGATACCATATAATTAATCCTAGTAAAACCACTAAAGAAATTAAAAGAGGTATATCTACGAAGTCAACATAAAAAAATCAACTGTAAAAAATTTAATTCGAGCAAAAGACTAGAAGAAAAGAACAACAGAG
>PVKP010001817.1:46738-136389 GCA_004027715.1 Plecturocebus donacophilus
AAAAAAAAAAAAAAAAAAAAAAAAAAAAAAAAAAAAAAAAAAAAAAAAAAAAAAAAAAAAAAAAAAAAAAAAAAAAAAAAAAAAAAAAAAAAAAAAAAAAAAAAAAAAAAAAAAAAAAAAAAAAAAAAAAAAAAAAAAAAAAAAAAAAAAAAAAAAAAAAAAAAAAAAAAAAAAAAAAAAAAAAAAAAAAAAAAAAGTGCAAAGTGGAAAAACATACCAGAATCAGAGTAAAACTCAATTATTTCAATCTCATGTAAATTGATTAAACACTTTAATTAGAAGCAGAGATTTTCAGATCTGTTAAAAAAATCAAGACTTAATAAGAAATTATTGATAGGAAACAAAAGAGACATTAAAGAAAGAAGTAGATTGAAAATCAATCCACATGAATATTTCAACAAAGGTAGAAAAGGCTTTCAATAAAATTCAACATTGCTTCATGCTAAAACTCTCACTAAAGTAGGTGTTGAAGGAACATACCTCAGAATAATAACAGCTGTATATTTCAGTCCTACAGCCAACATCATACTGAATGGGCAAAAGCTAGAAGCATTCCCCTTGAAAACCCACAAAAGTCAAAGATGTCCTTTCTCACCACTCCTATTCAATATCATATTGGAAGTACTTGGCCGGGGCAATCAGGTAAGAGAAAGGGCACCCAAATAGGAAGAGAGTAGGTAAAACTATTCCAGTTTGCAGATGATATGACTCTATACCTAGAAAACCCAATAGTCTCCGCCCAAAAGCTCCTTAAGCTGACAATCAGTGTCTCAAGACATAAAATCATTGTACAGAAATCACTGTCATTCTTATACATCAACAATGGCCAAGATGAGAGCCAAATGAAGAACACAATCCCATTTGCAATTGCCACTAAAAGAATAAAATACCTGGGAATACAGCTAACTAGGGAGGTGAAAGATTTCTGTAAGGAGAACTACAAACCACCACTCAAAAAAAATTCAGAGATGACACAAACAGATGGAAAAAAACATTTTGTGTTTATGGATAGGGAGAATCTGTATCTTTAAAATGGCTGTACTTTGCAAAGCAATTTACAGATTCAGTGCTATTCTTGCCAAACTATCAATGACATTTTTCACAGAACTAGGAAAAACTGTTTAAAAATTCATATGGAACCAAAAGAGAGCCAAAATAACCAAGGCAATCCTGAGCAAAAGGAAAAACAACTGAGACATAACACTACCTGACTTCAAACTATACTATAGGGCTACAGTAACCAAAACAGCATGGTTATTAGTACAAAAACAGACACAGAAACCCATGGTATACAATAGAGAATCCATAAATAAGGCCACACACCTACAACTATCTGATCTTTGACAAAGCTGACCAAAAAGCAATGGGGAAAGGAATCCTTGTTCTATAAATAAGGCTGGGATAACTGTCTAGTCATATGCAGAAGATTGAAATTGGACACCTCCTTTATACCATATACAAAAATTAGCTCAAGATGGATTAAAGACTGGAATGTAAAACCCAAAACTATAAAAACCCTGGAAAACAACCTAGGCAATACCATTCTGGACATAGGTATGGGCAAAAATTTTATGACACAGCTGCCAGAAGCAATTGCAACAAAAGCAGAAATTGACAAGTGGGATCAGATTAAAAAGAGCTTCTGCAAAGTAATATAAACTATCAACAGAATAAACAGATAACCTACAAAATGGGAGAAAAATTTTTGCAAACTATGCATCTGAAAAATGTCTAATATCCAACATCTATAAGGAACATAAATGTAAAAAAAGAAAAACAAAAACCTGTTAATCAGTGGGCAAAGGGCATGAACAGACACTTCTCAAAAGAAGACATAGATGTGGCCAACAAGCATATGAAAAGAAGCTCAACATCACCAATCATTAGAGAAATGCAAATCAAAACCACAGTGCGATACCATCTCACAACAGTCAGAATGGCTATGATTAAAAAGTCAAAAAGTATCATATGCTGGGATTGTTTCAGAGAAAAGGGAATGCTTGTACAATGTTGGTGGGAACCTAAATTAGTTCAACCATTGAGGAAAAGAGTGTGGCAATTCCTCAAAGGCCTAAAAATAGAAAAACCATTCAACCTAGCAATTCTATTACTATGTATATACCCAAATGAATATAAATCATTCTGTCAGAAAGACATATGCATATTAATGTTCATTGCAGCACTATTCACAATAGCAAACATTGAATCAACCTAAATACCAATAAATGGTAGACTGTGTAAAGAAAATGTGGTACATATACTCTATGGAATACTATGCAGCCATTAAAAAGGAGATTATGGATGGAGCTGGGGGTTATTATCCTTAGCAAACTAAAGTAGGAACAGAAAATCAAATACCACAAGTCTCACTTATAAGTGGGAGCTAAATAGTAAGAACACATGGACACATAGAGAGATACAAGAGACACTGGGACCTATCAGAGGATATAGGGTTGGAGGAAGGACAGGATCTGGAACAATAACTACTAGGTTTAACACCTGGGTGATAAAATAATCTGTACAAAACCTCTATAACTAGAGTTTGTCTATGTAAAAACCTGTACGTGTACCCCTAAACTTAAAAGTTAAAGAATATAAAATGGGAATACATACTATGTACACAGTAAGAGTAAGAAAGCTGGAAAGGTTATGTTAAAATCCAAGAATTAAACTTTAAAACAGTATTTTAAGAGATGAAGAGAAAGATTTCATAGTGCTAAGATGAACAGTTCAATAGGAAGTCATAAGTCATAAACATGTATGTATTTAGTAACAGAAAATTTAACTTCATAAAGCAAAAGCTGACAAAATTACAAGTACCAAGAGACATTTACAATTATAACTAGGGATTTTTGTACCTTTCTCTCGGTAATTGATAGAAGTAGATATAAATCAGTAACAATATGGAAGACCTGAATAACTCTATCAATCAATTTTAAACTAATCAATATTTACAGAATCCTATGTGCAATAAATGCAAAACACATTCTTTCAAACTGCACATGATACAATCAGCAAGATAGCCCATATGCTGGGCCATGAAATAACCCCCCAAAATTGACATAATATGTAAAATAAAGAAAATTTACAAAGGCAAAAACTGGCTCTTTCCAAAATTGCTAACCTCTTTGTAAGACTAATCAAGAAAAAGTCAAATGACAAAAATCAGGAATTAAATTTTCACTGCATCTTCTACAATATTAAAATACTATTAATTTGAAGATGTTCCAGATTGCTGGATTCTTGTATGAGCAGCCTAGAAAATAAACCAATCTTCAGAAAACAGTGCACATTTTGAGGACAACAAGGTCAGATCCATTTTGTGTGAATGGGCCATGGCCAGCATCTTTACCAGGGCCTGTGGCATTAGGATCCTATTTATAGGAACCCTTTTTGTGTTCTCAAGCCAGGTTTCAAAAGTGGAAATCTGTATTTTTCATGCTACTCCCTGTTGCTCAGTGGATATCCTGTTTTTTATGCTGCAATCTCTGTTGCCTGCCAGAGTTAACCAGATGATTGTATTTCCTACATTGTATCATACAGCACATTTCTGGCACTATAATTTTGGAAAAAGACAAAAAGAAAACTAATGAGATCTGAACTGATCCTCAACAGGCTGAAAACAAATACGAAACACAATATATTTACTAAGAATCTAACAGCTGTGAAATAGGTAGTGTGACCAGCATCTTTACTACTACAATTGACATAGAAACTGACAATATTCTTGAAAAACAGATGGGCTTTGAGTTACTCAGGGGAGGAAGCTACACCCATAAGGGCCTTTCCAATACTACTCCATATAGAAAATCCCCTAGGGGAGGCTTTTAGAAGGAGGAAGTGAGAATAAACTATGGCAATAGATCCCCTGCAATACAGTTCTAGAAGACTTAAAAAAATCCATTTGTATGACCTAGCCTATAGTAAAGCCATGCTAGAGGACATGGTGTAGCACAATCTAATTTCGGTGAATTCCTGTAAAAGCATGGATGTGTTCTATAAACCCTCTTGGTGATGAAAATAGCATTATATATGAAGATAAGCAAAGGACTTCTATGCTTCTGGAGCAGTATCTTGAAGTTATAAATTACAGAGATCTTGAAGTCAGGCTTTGTCATGGAGATGAACTTGGGTAAAGAAAAGAAGAGTGCTATTCTCAAAGTCTAGTCACTTCCAGATAAAATAAAAGTGAAAGCCAGAGATGAGGGCCAGTTGATTAAGAGCCAAAATACTCTGAAGTCAAAAGTGTGCAAGTCTACTGAAGTTGGGAACTAGCTCCATCAGGAGAAGCTATCCTGCTCCAGCGTGGAAGCTGTTAACCTGAGTTTGAAATCCGAAGGACAGAATCCTCTCAGTGATGGGAAGAGAAAGCCAGATACCATTATTGAATGCTATGGCTTCCCTGAGAAATGCCTTTCTTTGCCTACTCTGTACAACTGTATTTTTGAAGGACTCTCTTGTAATTATTAATATGAATTTGTTCCAGAAAAAGATCCCAGTGTGACATCTGAGAAAATGTGTTTGAGAGATGAAGAATTGTTGCTAGACAGCGGTGTATTTGGAAAACTCAGAAGAGTACATAGGGCTCAGAGGAAGTGGCAATCAAGAGCTGAAAATATTACACAGATAAAGAGGAAATGATCATGAAACATGAGATTGGGGACCATAATTATTAGAGCTTTAAAACTGTCCAAAGATTTAAAAGACTGTAAAAGTGGGGAATCTGGAAGCCTTTAATAATTCTTCAAATAGACAATTTATTAGTTGAAGAAAGTTACTGCCTTGTACAACTTGCTCTCTGAGAATTCAAAAGACTGGGAGTTGGAAGAGAAAGCTGAAGGAAAACATGATGATGATTAGATAACACTATGTATGAGGTATTAATAAAATGCCTCTTTCAGGAAATTTGTCTACAGGGCCCTCTGACTCCTTCGAAAAGGAGATTTCACTGAGGGATTGGCAGGAAGATAATCTGAAAGACTCAAGAGCTCCCTCCCTACTTCATCATCTGGTCCACGAAAAATAAGTACATTTAGATGCTTAATATACATGAAATCATTCCTATGATTTATTCAGTGAAGGTACATGGAGGCAATGAAACTGTTTATGGCAAACTCTAGAAGAAACATACCATGGCCCAGCAGGAGTGATTAGTCTAAAAGACCCTTTCTCAGGACACTGGAATATACCTCTGAAAGATAAAAAGTCAAGGTGCCTTATAAGCTAACAAGAGATTCCAGGCAGTTACTGTGGAAGTTGAGAAAATACCCAGGTGATACATAGGAAACAAACTGATGAGTTCCACTTACAAAGAAGAGCTTAATATTGCATATGCAAAATAGGAAAAAACAAGTGACAGTTCGTGGTAATTTCTTATAAAGCAAAAAAAACACTAATATATCATGAACCAAAATAAAAGCATAAGAAGCACAATAACTTGAAGTTAAAACTAAAACTTATACTTTTTAAAAAATATTGTTAAGAAAATAAAGAAGATTTATTTTCTCCACAGACAGGGAGAAGATCCTCAAAATACATCTTTGTCAGTCAAAAGACTTGTATCCAGAATATGTATAGGACTTACCACTAAATAATTGGAAGTCAAATGACATGATTTTAAAACAGGAAAAGATTTGAACATATACTTCACAGAAGGAAATATAGGGATGGCAAATAACAACATGTTTTAACATTATTATTACTTAGGGAAATACTAATTAAAACCGCAATCAGATACCATTGCCCATCATCTAAAATGTAAAAGACTAATAACACCAAGTTTTGGAGAGGGGTATAGAACAACTGAAACTTTAATCCTTTGGTGGTGGTAGGGACAAATTGTGCAATAACCTTGGCAAACAGCTTGACAGATCCTAATAAAATCAAACATACATTTCTCTTGTAATTCAGTAGTTTCAATCCTAGGTATTTATCTGTGCAACGTAAACTCATATATTTACATAAAAAGTTGTATAAGAATGCATATAGCAACTTTATTTATATTAGGTGCTGCAAAACCATGATTACTTTTGCACCAACCTAATGCCACCTCAAAACTAAAAAATACCTAATGTCCACCAATAGGTGTGTGGATAAACCAATTGTGATATGCACATACAATGTAATATGATTCAGTAATTTAGAAAAGAGAGTGAACATGATACTACAATCACATGGGTGAATTTTAAAAATGTATAATGAGTAAACAAAGCTAGACATAAAAACAATATGTTGTATAATTATATATATATGAAGTTATAGCACCAACAAAAATAAGCTGTAGATACAGACATGAGATCCGTGTTTGCCTCGGGTGGGAGAAGGCAATTGAATATAATAGGATACAAAGAAACTTTCTGGGATGATGTGTTCTGTTATTTGAATGAGGTCTTGATTACCCAATTGTATACATTTGTCAAAATTCATTAAACTGTACACTTAAAATGTGTGCATTTAGTTTTACTTACACTATACTTTAAAAAAATAAATGTGGTACATATACACCATGGAATGCTTCCCCCACCGCAGGCAAACACTGATCTGATGTCTATAGCTATAGCTTAAAGTAATTTTATTGAAAGGTGGTAAAAATAAATAAATTTACTTCAATAAATAGATTATAGCCATTCTAGATGATATAAAAATCATATAAAATATAATGCCATGTATTTCTCAATTTGTTATCTGTAAATGGAGATTCTACTACCTACTCTCTCAATCCAGAGGCTAAAATAGAGGAGAAAGCATTACTCCTGAAATCAGTAATGATTGGATTCAAATGTGAACGCTGAGATTCCCAGCTGCATAACTGTAGACAAGTGACCTTGCTGCTTTGAGCTTCAGCTACATCATCTTATTCTTTAAAATAATGTTAAAAGCTATCTCAAGGAGTGGTTATGTGAATTAAATATGATGGCATGGAACTACTTTGAAATTTTTAACACACTATTTGAATACAAATGTTACAATTGTTGCTAGTATTATACTGAGAGGGAAATATATCAAATCATATCTTGGGAGGAGGCTGAATTAAAAATGAAGAAATGCCAACAAGTCATAGAAAATTTTAGTTATCCTGAGATTTTTGACACACAGGAGCTTTTTGATGTAAAGGAATCTGATTTCTAATTTGATCATGAAAATATACATTTATTCATAATTTATAGGGGAAACAAATACAGAAAAGTCATTGCAATTATCTTGATTTTGTGTTCTGAACCCTAAAAGAAAGAGGCTCTTACTTTTTAATCTTTTACTTTTGGTAACAGATTTTCAACAATTTTTTTCCAAATAATTGTCAGTCACAGTGTTTTCTATTGCTTCATTTCATATCTCCATTATATAAGCTGAGAATTTACCTGAAGCCTCTGCTCATTGGCATGCCACTTGATATCTGTTTCCCCTGTGTTTCACTACTGGAAGTCTCAGAGCTTAGAAACAATGGGACACAGACAATTCTAATTCTCCTGCCTCTATTTCTATTTTACATTTTCCTTTGTCTTTTACTTTTTCTTCTCTTGGTCCGACTACATTCTCCATAATACCGTGAATTTTCTCAAGTATACAGAATCTAGATTTATATCCCAGGACAAAACTCACTGCTAAACCATCATTTATTAACCCTGAAATAGTTCTATTATGCTTATTTAGTGAAAATTGGGAATTGCTTGGTGAACATATAGAATGAAGACACCAGTAAAATCTGGTTACCTTTCATGTTTTGAGGATGGTGATCCTTTCTTTTACCGTCTGATTCAGTAATTATCAGTATAGAATCATTCTTGTGTCAAGATCTTTCTTGGGTCACTTTTAAAAAATTGCCACTAAATAGCAGCCAAGATTTGAGACCATTTTGAGCTTTAAGTCTAATGTAAATTGTCCTGCTTTCTCTTCCCTCTAACTACCCTCAAATTCCTGCTTCATCCCCAGTCTTGAACGTGGTCAATTTCATCCCAAATGGACTCTGAACTACCCCCGCCCATCTACCCCGGAGACATAACCTTGGCTGAGTGGAACAGCAATCTAGACTTGAATCCGTGGGGAATGACTGCCTATCTCATTTTTTATCTTTTCACCTTTAATATATACAGAATAGGTGACATCTTGCCTTTGTTAAATGACAAGCCCCAAGTCGCAATGACTTGTCAAAAGGTTTGTTTTCAAAAAAACAAAAGCAAAATAGCCAGGCATAGTGGTGGGGGCCTGTAATCCAAGCTACTCAGGAGACTGAGGCAGGAGAATTGCATAAAACTGGGAGGCAGAGGTTGCAGTGAGCTGAGATCACGCCACTGCAATTCCAGCCTGGTAGACAAAGCAAGACTCCATGTCAAAAAAAAAAAAAAAAAAAAAAAAAAAAAAAGTTTATTTTTAATTACCCAAAGTCCTTGTGAGTTAACATAAGTTTTTAGCAAAGTATTTCTTTATATTTCATCTCAGTGATATGAGCTGATAGAATTTCCACCATTCCATAGTTTGATCTAGAGACGATGACCTCTTAGGTTGAAGCAGCAAGGAATAAGAGTGATTAGATAACTAATCATAGCTTTTTCATTGCTTGAATCCAGAAGAAACCATGCCCTTTCTGTGTGCATTTTATTAGCTAGAATTTGTCACATGAAGTTTTAAATTGCAAGGGAGATGACTGATGAAGTCTTCCATGTGCCAGATGATCATAAGTTATGTTTTGTAAATACTGTAAATACTCCAGTGTAATGATTTATGAACACTTATAATGTAGTTCTTGCATTATTTTTATTAAATATAATCAACAATAAGGTATAGTCAGGCAGGTTAATGACTCAGAATTGACAAACTAGCCTCCCAAATGATATCATTTATCAGTAAGAGTCTATGCTACTTCATGCATACAATCTTTGAATTTGGGTGAAATTACTCTCTGTTTGGATTTTTTATTTCACTGTAATTCATTCTAGGTCTTCTAACCAGTGCCAGAGTGTATTGAATAATGCCCTCTTCTTATCGTTAGGAAATTGCTTCAGGGGATTTAATTTTACAGGTGAAAAGTGGGTTTATATCAGTATATGCAAACCTAGCAACTATCTAAATATCCCTGCTTTTTGGATAGCCTTCAGAGAGGATGATACTAAATGAATTGGACACTCACAATTATTCAGTAACTAGAAAACTCGTGGAGATCTCTGAACCCAAAATAATACCGATTGGCTTGCTGTCCCACTGAGAAACCTGAGTACCTATCCCTAAGCCACTTTACTAAATCGTGTGTCGTTGTAGAAAAAGTAACTAACAGTAATTACCAAATATGAAAGTAAAATGTTGACTGATACTATATTCCTGATTTTAAGTCCCACATTCAGAATCAAATTCAAACTGTTACTTTTTAAATGCATGCAGATTCTATCCTCTCTGCCAATCTGACTTATGTAATAAACACTGCAACCACCTCTGAGGAGTATGAAACAACTATATGCCATAAAATACAACCATCTGCATCAGTGTCTGTCTTGGATTATTAAAGTGAAAGCAGAGTCCTTAATGTTTTATTTGAGACCTACCTGCATCTGAATCATTTTAGGATTACTTTGTATGATTTCATCATAATTTCAAATATTTCTATACATTTACATTGCTGATGTTACTTTCATTTGTGTCAACAGTGCTGTCCTGAATGTTTTATGCAGATATGCCGATATACATGTATACTAATATGAGGTGTAGAAGCACACCCAAGGCAATGCCTGATTTCCCCATGAGTAGATAATGATGAAAAAAAAAACATGTCAACCTTCTCATCTTCAAGACCTAAAAAGTCATTACAAAACCATCAAGAAACAAGTTTTACTTAAATGTGAACTTTAGATGAAATTTTGCAGTCATCTTTGAAGAATGTTTAATGTCTAAAAGCATTTATTTGAAAGATGGTGGTTCCAAATTTTTAATCCTAGTTGTTTCTAAGTTGTCAAATAACTCTACAGCAGATTACTTCAAGAACTGGCAAAGATTGTTACATCACCTGGATTTAATTTGATCTAGGAAGCATCTTGCTTTTGGTTAGAGGGTGGGAGGAATTAACACAGGTTTGACCTGTGAGATCTGAGTTACAAGACCAGTGTGATAAGAAAAGGGAGATAGAAGCATTCCATCATTCTGACCTCTGAGCAAACGAAAGATTATTGAAAATGACTTACTGAAAAAGTGCTTTCCTGTTCAACTAAATGGAATTCAGACCTTATCATCTGGGATACAATGTACTGTATTAATAACGTGCATGACTGTCTGGTTATACTCACTCTGAAGGATTTACTGAATTATTTAAAAATGTGTTTACATACAGACACACACGCAACGTAAGATTACATTGTGCTATGTAAACACACAAAGCCAAGTGTTATTAAGCAATATCAACAACATAGAACAGCATTTTCACACGGCAACTGGAAAGGAGTATCATGGAGATTTGCAATAGAAGAGTTTTTTTGATAAGCACAATGTAATACAACAGGATACCATTTTTAATTCTGTTTCTGAAAAGTCACCTTGGAACTACATGATATTGAGAACTGTACCCTCCTATTTACAATACAAGCTGTGTAATTAAAAATGCAAGTAGAGGGCCTCAATCAAATGATTTCTCTAGTGAATTTATTGTGTCTTCTGAAGTAAAAAATCTATGAATGTTCAAGTGTAGTTTTGTTTTAAGAGTGTTTCTCCTGCGCCATTCTTGTTTATCAAAAAGTACTATTATCTTCTTCCTCACATCTTTCTATTGAGTGTAAAACTATCATCTCCTCTTTTTTATTTTGAGTTTGGAAACCAAGGCTTAGAGAGGTTAAGTAACTTGCTCACTTCACACAGCTATAAAAAACAGCAATAGGATTCATATACAAATATGTCTAACTCCAAGCCATTATTATATTTGTACTCTTCTTTTGTGGCATGCCAATCAATGTAAACAATGGCAAAATTTCCATTTAAACAGGGGCTCAATGATGATCTAATACAACATCAGCACCTGATAATTTGATCTCTATAGAGCTCCCATATTTGGTTACCTATAATTTTTATATTTGGCAGATAATAGATGTAGGAGAATTCAGTTCTCCATGTCTGAGTTGAGTAGATCTTTTGAGTGCCCTAGTTCTCCTGCTTCCACCCAGCTACTGGAACTCTCTCCTGAGACTTGAACACTGCCGATGGTCTTGGACTCTAGCTCTCCTTGTTTCTCCATCTGTAAGGCTAAATGAAGGATTCAATATGTCCAAAAGAAAGACACACTTTTTGAATAAAAGCATTAAGGCACTTGGTGGGATTGTTGGGAAACTGGCTTTGAAGTTGGGTGGATGATAGTTGAGGGTTTGATCAAGATTATATTTCAGAAAACCATGATTAAAAACAATTTTGTTCCCTGGGGCCTTGCCACCCTCACCCTTTAACCAGTCATCACAGCTACAGGACTGTGCCCTTTCCTGCACAAACATTGGCCTTGATAATGCCCCACACTGTCTAGTGCAAAGTTTTCTTGTTCATGAAACTTGCTGAAGTGCAGGATTCATGTGACTTCTATAGCATTCCTTAGTAGTCTTCCTCTCTCCTTTTTCCCTCCCTCCTTCCCTTCTTCTTTCTCTCTCTCAAATAGATTATTGCTACATTCACAGGATTGTTTGATCTTTGTAAAATAAGGTATAATTTTTTTTCCACAGAAAATTACTGAAATAGAAAATAGGTTTGGTAGGGAGATTCATATATTATAATATTGGGTCCTATTGAGCTCTCCATTCACATAATTCCTGAGAGTTTTTTTTTCAATACATGTTACTACTACTTTATTTCTCCTTCAACCTCCAGCTATAAAGTTGACGTTTTTGATTCTAAGTACCAAGACTTTTCATATGAGACTTATTCCCCCGTCACCTATATCTAGCATTTCTCTCCATGTTATCCCTCCCCAACTGCCCCATCCCCCACTATCCCTCCCCTAGCACCCCCAACAGACCCCAGTGTGTAGTGCTCCCCTCCCTGTGTCCACATGTTCTCAGTGTTCATCACCTGCCTATGAGTGAGAACATACGGTGTTTGATTTTGTGTTCTTGTGTCAGTTTGCTGACAATGATGGTTTCCAGATTCATCCATGTCCCTACAAAGGACATGAGCTCATCTTTTTTATGGCTGCCTAGTATTCCATGGTGTATATGTGCCACATTTTACTTGTCCAGTCTATCATTGATGGGCATTTGGGTTAGTTCCAGGTCTTTGCTATTATAAACAGTGCAGCAATCAACATAAGTGTGCATGTGTCTTTATAATAGAATGATTTATGATCCTTTGGGTATATACCCAGTAATGGGATTGCTGGGTCAAATGGAATTTCTATTTCTAGATCCTTGAGGAATCACCACACTGTCTTCCACAATGGTTGAACGAATTTACACTCCCACCAACAGTGTAAAAGTGTTCCTATTTTTCTACATCCTCTCCAGCATCTGTTGTCTCCAGATTTTTTAATGATCACCATTCTAACTGGTGTGAAGTGGTATCTCAATGTGGTTTTGATTTGCATTTCTCTAATGACCAGTGATGATGAACATTTTTGCATATGTTTGTTGGCCTCATATATGTTTTGAAAAGTGTCAGTTTATATCCTTTGCCTACTTTTGAATGGGTTTGTTTTTTTTCTTGTAAATCTGTTTTAGCACTTTGTAGATTCTGGATATTAGCCCTTCGTCAGATGGGTAGCTTGCAAACATTTCTTTTCCCCATTCTGTTGGTTGCTGGTTCACTCTAATGATTGTTTCTTTTGCTATACAGAAGCTCTGGAGTTTAATTAGATCCCATTTGCTTATTTTGCCTTTTGTTTCCAATGCTTTTGGTGTTTTAGTCATGAAGTCCTTGCCTATGCCTGTGTCCTGAATGGTTTTGCCTAGGTTTTCTTCTAGGGTTTGTATGGTATTAGGTCTTATGTTTAAGTCTTTAATCCATCTGGAGTTAATTTTAGTGTAAGGTGTCAGGATGGGGTCCAGTTTCTGCTTTCAGCACACTGCTAGCCAGTTTTTCCAACACCATTTATTAAACAGGGAATCTTTTCTCCATTGCTTGTTTTGGTCTCATTTTTCAAAGATAAGATGGTTGTAGATGTGTGGCATTGCCTCCAAAGCCTCTGTTCTGTTCCACTGGTCATATCTCTGTTTTGGTACCAGTACCATGCTGTTTTGATTACAATAGCCTTGTGGTATAGTTTGAAGTCAGGTAGCGTGATGCCTCCAGGTTTGTTATTTTTGCTTAGGATCATCTTGGCTATGCAGGCTCTGTTTTGGTTCCATATGAATTTTAAGGTGATTTTTTCCAGTTCTGTGAAGAGGGTCATTGGTTGCTTGATGGGGACAGTGGTGAATCTACAAATTACTTTGGGCAGTATTGCCATTTTCACAATGTTGATTCTTCCTAACCATGAGCATGGAATGTTTTTCCATCTGATTGTGTCCTCTCTTACTTCCTTGATCAATGGTTTGTAGTTCTCCTTGAACAGGTCCTTTATATCCTTTGTTAGTTGTATTCCTAGATATTTTATTCTATTTGTAGCAATTGTGAATGCGAGTTCGCTCTTGATTTGGCTCTCTGTTAATCTGTTATTGGTGTTTAAGTATGCTTGTGATTTCTGCACATTGATTTTATAATTTTTAAAGTAATAAGTATTTTTCATGTTTTTAAAAAATATTTGGGAACTAATAGAGGAGTTGCATTTTTATAATTATGAAGCTAAGTAATTTTGTATTTGAATTATTTAGATGAATTTCTCTTTGTATGCTTTGACCATTTTCCTGTGGCATATTTTTATTTTTTCTTTGTATTTATTTTTTTAAACTTTTCTTTTATATTCAGGGTTACATGTGCAGGTTTGTTATTTTGGCAAACTCATGTCATGGGGGCTGTTGTATAGATTGTATTGCCATCAATGTACTAAACCTAGTATCCAATAATTTTTGTTGTGGTCCTCTCCCTCCACCCACCCTCCACCCTCAGGTCGTCTGCAGTGTCTTTTATTCCCTCTCTGGGTTAGCTGTATTCCTCAATGTTTTATTCTTTTTGTGGTGACTATGAATGGTATTACAATCCTGTTTTGGATTGCTGCTTGACAGTTGTTGGTGTATAGGAATGCTAGTGATTTTTGCATGATGATTTTGTATCCTAAAACGTTGCTGAATTTTTTCATTATGTGAAGGAGTTTTGGCTGAGACTATGGGGTTTTCTGTATACAGGATTATGTCATTTGCAAACAGGGATAATTTGACTTCCTCTCTTCTTATTTGGAGGCCATTTATTTCATTCTCTTGCCTGATTATTCTGGCTAGGACTTACAGTACTATGTTAAATAGGAATAGCGAGAGAGAGCATCCTTGTGTTTTTCAGATTTTCAAAGAGAATGCTTCCAGCTTTTGCTCACGCAGTATGATGTTGGCTATGGGTCTGCCATAGATGGCTTTTATTATTTTCAGTTATGTTTCTTCAGTAATTAGTTTGTTTAGCATTTTTAACATAAGTGGGATACATTTTATCGAAAGCTTTTTTAGTATCTATTGAGATGATCATGTGATTTTTGTCTTTAGTTCTGTTAATGTGATGAATCACATTTATTGATTTGCATATGTTGAGACAACCTTGCATCCCAGGGACAAAGCCTACTGGATGGTGGTGGATTAGCATTTTGATGTGCTGCTGAATTTGAGTCCCTAGTATTTTGTTGAGGATTTTTGCATCAGTGCTTAAGAGGGATATTGGCCTCAAGTTTTCTTTTATTGTGCTTGTGCCAGGTTTTGGCATCAGTATGATGCTGGCCTCATAGAATGAGTTGAAGAGGAATCTTTTCTCCTCAATTTTTTGCAATATTTTCAGTAAGAATGTTACCAGCTCTTCTTTGTACATTAGTAGAACTTAGCTGCATATCTGTTTGGTCCTTGGCTTTTCTTTTTTTTTTTTTGGTTTATAGAATATTTATTACTGATTCAATTTCAGAGCTTATTATTGGTCTGTTTAGGTTTTCAGTTTCTTCCTGTTTCAGTCTTGGGAGAGTGTATGTGTCCAGGAATATATCCATTTTTTCTAGATTTTCTAGTCTGTGTACATAGAGGTGTTCATGGTAGTCTCTGATGGATATTTGTATTACTATGGTGTCAATGGTAATGACCCCTTTGTTATTTCTAATTGTCTTTATTTGAATCATCTCTTTTTTCTTTATTAGTGTAGCTAGTGGTCTATCTAATTTAGTTTTTCAAAAAAAAAAAAAAAAAAAAACAAGCAAACAAACAAAAAAAAAAACCCAGCTCTTGGATTTCTTGATCTTTTGAATGGTTTTTCATGTCTCAATCTCTTTTATTTCAGTTCTAATTTTTCTTGTCTTCCGATAGCATTGGATTTGGTTTGATCTTGCTTCTCTAGTTCTTTTGGTGTGACATTAGGTTGCTAATTTGAGATCTTTCTACCTTTTTCATGTGAGCATTTATTTAGTGCTACAAATTTTTCTCTTAACACTGCCTCACCCATGTCCCGGAGATTCTGGTATGCTGTATCTTTGTTCTCATTAGTTTCAGAGACTTCTTGATGTCTATGTTAATTTCATTATTTATCCAAAAGTTATTTAGTAGCAGGTTATTTAATTTTCATGTAGTTGTATGATTTTTATCAATTTTCTTAGTCTTGATTTCTATTTTTATTCCACTATAGTCCAAGAGAATATGTGGTATAATATTAATTCTTTTACATTTGCTGAAGATTGTTTTATGTCTGCCTGTGTGGTCAATTTTAGAATACATGCCATGTGATGACGAGAAGAATGTATATTCTGTTTTTTTGGGAGTAGAGAGTTCTGCTGATGTCTGTCAGGCCCATTTGGCCCAGTGCTGAGTTTAAGTCCTGAATATCTTTGTAAATTTTCTGTCTCAGTAATCTGTCTACTACTGTCAGTGGGGTATTAAAGACTCCCAGTATTATTGTGTAGGAGGCTAAGTCTCTTTGAAGGTCTCTAAGAACTTGTTTTGGGAATCTATGTGCTCCTGTGCTGAGTGAAAATATATTTAGGGTAATTAGGTCTTCTTGTTGAATTGAACCCTTCATCATTATGTAATGCCCGTCTTTTTTTTTAATCTTTGTTTATTTTAGGTCTGTTTTGTATAAAATTATGATTGCAATCCCTGCTTTTTTCTGTTTTCCATTCCCTTGATAAGTTTTTCTCTATCCCTTTATTTTGAGCCTATGTGTATCATTGCACATGATATGGATCTCTGATAAACAACATTTCATTAGGTCTTGCTTCTTTATCCATCTTGCCACTCTGTGCCCTTTAATTGGGGCATTTATCCTGTTTACCTTGAAGGTTAGTATTGGTATGTATGGATTTGATCCTGTAATCATGCTGTTAGCTGGTTATTATGTAGATTTGTTTGTGTAGTTGCTGGTATGTGTACTTCAGTTTGTTTATGTAGTGGCTAGTAATAATCTTTCCTTTCCATATTTATTGCTTCTTTCGGGAACTCTTTTAGAGCAGGTCTGGTGGTAACAATTTTCCACAGCATTTGCTCGTCTGAAAAGGATCTTTTTTCTCCTTCGCTTATGAAGCTCAGTTTGATGAGATATGAAATTCTTAGTTGCAGTTTCTTTTCTTTATGAATGTTGAATCTCTTCTGTCTTACAGAGTTTCTGCTGAGAGGTCCTCTGTAAGTCTGATGGGCTTCCCTTTGTAGGTGGCCTGTCCTTCCCCTCTAGAAGTCTTGGGGATTATCTTCTTGTGAAGGATCTTGAGGAAGTTCTCTGCATTTTCTGAATTTGAATGTTGGCTTCTCTTACTAAGTTGGGGAAATTCTCCTGGATAATATATTTCAATATATTTTCCAAGTTGCTTCCATTCTCCTCATTTTTTTCAGGGAAGCCAAAGATTTGTAGATTTGGTCTCTTTACATAATTTCGTATTTCTCAGAGGTTTTATTCATTCCTTTATATTCTTCTGTTTTTACTTTTGTCTTATTTTAGAAAGCCAGTCTTCAAGTTCTGAATTTTTTTTTTCAGCTTAGACTTTCCTGCTATTAATTTTAACCATTGCAGTATAAAGTTTGTTGTAGTGTTTTTCTTTCATCTCTATCAGGTCAGTTACATTCTTTTGTATACTGGTTACTTTGTCTGTCAGCTCCTGTTTCATTTTACTCTGATTCATAGCTTCCTTGAATTGCAGTTCAATGTTCTCATAAATCTGGATGATCTTTGTGCCTATTCATATTCTGATTTATAGTTCTGTCCTTTTAACCATCTTAGCTCAGCTTTGAACCCTTGATTGAAAACTACTGCAATAGTTTGAAGGAAAAGCCCTCTTCTTTTCTGAGTTGTCAGAGTGCTTGTGTTGATTCTTTGTTATCTCTGTAGGTTGATGTTCATTCAATATTTGAAATTTCTGTTCTTTGAATTTTTTTCTTTTATCCTATATGATTACCTTGGGGTTTGATTGTGATATAAGGTGGGCTCAAGCAACTGGCTTCATTTCTGGAATATTTTAGGGGATCAAGGCTCAGCTCAAGACTCCTGGACTGCATTCTCTAACTCTGGGGGACTGGCACTGGGCCCTGGCTTTGTTCTCTCACTCCTTGAAATTGGAAACTTACTATACTGGAGGGACTGAGATGCTCCTGAACCACTGGTCACAACACTGTGATGGGTTTGGCCAGCCAAAGCACGTTGTAGGGCAGCGTCACTGGGATTCTGTTCTCATTTGCATGTGCCAGCAGCGGCAGCAGTAGCAGCATGGTAGGGTACAAGCCCTTCAGCTACAGCAGGGTGCTAGCTGTTGCTGGGGTACTGGTCTCTGTGAGGACGTTCACAGAAGTGGCAATGGCAGACAGCTTGGTGGTGTCTCTGCCACTGACTATGTGTGTTCGTGTGAGTGTTGTTATTAATTCAGGGGCGGGGTGCTGGTGGGTTTAGAACTGTGTGTGCCTTCCCATGTGTGGCAGTAGCCAATGAGGGTGGGGTGATCCACTGTTTTCCTCAGTTTATTTTATGCTAGCAGCCATGTGAGTTCAGGAGCCAGGCACTGACAGGAATGGGATTGGCAGGCTCTCTGCCCACCCATGTTCCCATGGCAGTGACAGTGCAGTGGGAAGTAGGGGCAGGGGTGCACTCCTCCTGGAAAAAGTAGCATAACAGGGTGCAGATGCACACCTGCCCTGTCAGAGGAAGGAAGACAAGGTCAGCCTGTGTACACATGTGCTGGCAAAATAATGTAGGGGGTGACTGTGGGCAAGTGCCTGGATGCAGAGCAGCATGGGGAGGTGGAAGTTGTATGAGGCACAGGCAGACTGCTGGAGCTCTCTTTAGTGAGGTACAGTCCATCAACATAAGAACTGTGAAGTGAGCTCCCAGAAGGTATCACACCTGGGTATTTGAAGTTGCACTGCAAGCAGGTGCAGCCAGGCTTGGGCCCCAGGAGAGGCCAGTATACCAAGTGGTGCTCAGGTCTGACTGGCCCCATCTTATGGGCAAGACCACCCTGCAGAGTTCAGGTCTGGTGGTTCCTCTAGAGCTAAAGTCTCCTATAGGAACACGTCAAGCCTGGGGGATGGGCATCCTTGACTATACTCCACTACAGAGGCTCTGCACCAAAGCCTCTGGGCTCTGCATCAGTTGGAGCCCTTAACACTTCTCTAAACAGCTCTTCCTGCCATCTCAAATATCTATGATGGTCATGGAGTCTTCTCCTGCTGGGATTCCAGAGTGGAAATAGCAGGTTGCTCCTTGCCTGCCCAACTCACCCCTTCCACAGGAGTCACTGGGAGCTAGGAACAAGTCCTGGTGTGTGGTGGCCCTGAACAGATTTTTGAGCTTCCTCACTGATATGGTTTGGCTCTGTGTCCCCACCCATATCTCATTTCGAATTTTAATCCTCATAGTTCCCATGTGTTGAAGGTGAGACCTGGTTGGAGGTGGTTGGATCATGGGGATGGTTTGCCTCATGCTGTTATTATGATAGTGAGTGAATTCTCATGAGATCTGATAGTTTTGTGTTTGACAGTTCCACCCACTTGCAATCATACTCTCTTCTGCCCCCTTGTGAAGAAGGTGCCTGCTTCCCCTTCCTACATGATTGTAAGTTTCCTGAGGCCTCCGCAGTCATGTGGAACTGTGAGTCAATTAAACCTCCTTTGTTTATAAATTATCCAGTATCAGTTAGTACCTTTATAGCAGTGTGAGAATGGACTAATATACTCCCCCTTTGGCCTAGCATGTGTGTCTTCCCTCCATCCATTCTTAATGCCTTCCTTCTGAAGATCTGCTAGGAGTGTGCCAGTCTTCCCAATGTGCCAATCCCTTGGTGACAGATGTTCCCCCTAGCTATGTCTATTTGGTTATTTTGACCCTGTTTTACTTTTTCATCTTTTTGGTATTTCTACAGAATGTCAAATATGTCTTCTATGTTCTTATACAACCAATTGAGGAAAACAGTAAGCAAAATTAAGTTCTGACAGAGGTTTCCAGCATAGTACTGTATACTTTTCTCCACATCAATATCTGTAGTTAAATTGCACACCTTACCTACATTTGTTAACACAGGTACTGATCCCCCTAATTGTCCTAGTTTTTTGTTCACGTTTCCATGTTCCCTTCAAGGGTCTCATGACAGTGCTCGTCAGATTCCAGGGTCGTCCTGATCGCTGCAGATGGTGTCTTTGCATCATTAGCCTGAGAGAGTTCAGTGTTCATGGATCTTAAAATCTGGGCCCTTTCTTGGGATTTGGGGAGGCTATGGCCATTAATTAGTCCTAGACATCCCAAAAGGAGTTTGGTTTGTTCTAGGCCATACCGGAAGAAACTATTTGATCCAAAACGGGTGAAATGGGCTTATAAAAGAATATTTAGATCACCTCTGGCAACTAGTGTTGGTGCGTTTTATCCTTAGTTTTATTATTTTTTTCTGAAATCTCTTACACCAATTTATGTCATGTTGTAACCTTATTCCATGCTGTGTTGGATAAACTATGTGGAAGAGAGGCCCACCTGGAACTAAATAATGAAATATATATTGTTAGATTTGTGAAGCCAAGTTCTGAATGATTCTTTCTATAGTCACGGAATACAGAATTCACAGAATAGATTCTAATTTAAGGGATGAATTAATTTATATAATTTATTAGGAAGCTTCACCAGTGTTCTCTGGGAAGATGCTAAGTGGGCTGGTACTAACTTTCCTGAGCTCTGATGTTATTCTGGAAGCGGCATTGACCTAAGGTGAATCGTTATCAGTATTCAGGTGGAGAATATGACTTCTCATTTTAAACACCTCCCATTTTGTGATAGCATAGGCATATAAATATGTCAGAAACCATTTACACTCATCATACGACAAATGAAATTCCTGAAAGTACAAGACAAGAGGTCTATGAAGGTAAGTATTATTTTTTAATTCTCTTTAACCCACTGATCACACATGTCAATCTTGCTAATTGTCAGAAAATTCAGGTCCTTGGTACTTCTGCTGTTTCAAAAAAAAGTGAGAGTCCCTTGAGAAACAGATAATTAACTCAAGATCTTCTTATGAATCCATTTTTATTGTTAAAGAAAATCATGGAAGTTTCTAGTGCCAATCCTTGAAGTCATACTATAGTGTAAAAGTGATTGTTTGGCTATTAGAAGAACTAATAATATAAATCCCCATGCAGCCAAATTCATGTAAATCTCGATTTGTGTAAATTATATACCACATATAATTTACCATTTCTCATTTTATTTAGTTTATTGTATACTTCATTCTATTGTCTAGAGTTCACTGCAGTAGTTGCCAGTTTTAGTATATCCTTTAGATGCCATGGGTAACAGGTGCAGCTTTTTAAATTGCTCACTATCACATTAATTGCCCTACATGGGGAAATTAACTGAGTCATATTTGAATACTTACTCGTTTCAGTTTGCATGCAGATTGCTGAAAATTCTCTTTACATACACAAGAAACTAACACCATTCTTGCATTTGCCCTCTCTCACTCTTTCTCTCTCTCTCCTCTTTATGTCTATCATACTTTTCTGGTGCCTGTACTTCTGTGCCCATTTTTTCTGCATTAAAGTGATAAGTGTCTCTATAGTTGTCAAAGCTCCACAGGTGATTCTGATACTCAGATAACATGTATAACCCTTAGATTAATCTGTTAATGAGACTTAGTGTTAACCAGGCTTATGGATGATGTATTCTATTTGGTGTAATGAGACATTTATGTTCTTTTAATCACATAATTAATTATATGTGTATCTCCAATGCTATCTTGTTGAAATCTATCAGCTGTAAGAGTGATACTCCCTCATGTATTAATTCATGCATTCCATTTATTGTGTATCTACTAATTATTACACACTATAATACTATACTTCATGCTCCTTCTGAGTATTATTAGCTGTGTTACCTTTGATTTTTTTAAACAATTTTATGGACTTTTCTATGAAATTGGAACTCTGAATTCCTGTGTTCCTGTTTCTGTTCTCTAATTCTTTCTGATTCCAATTTGTTAACCTGTACCAGGTTCTCTCAATTTCTCCCTTGGCTTGAGAGTTTGATTGTTTTTCTTTCCCATATACTATATATTGACACAAGTTAAGCTTACCATTGCAGTTGTAAACTTAGAATCTGAACTCTGGAGAAGAATTCAGTTCAGAAACGGTTTTGGGAGCCAGCCATATCATAAAAATAATTACATGAGAATTTTAAATGCACTAATAAATATGTTTTCTCATTTGACATTCTGTAAAAGTCTTATTTTGTAGGTAAAGCAACTGAAATTCACAGAGATTAAGTGACCTTCCCAACATCACAGAACCAATAAATGACAGAGTCTGGTCTTGAGCCCCTTCTAATTGCTGTTTCAACACTGCAGTGCAACTCTGCAGGGAGACTCTCAATCATTGCCACCTTACTGGTTTGCCTCACACCCCAGGTGGAGAGAGCTCTGTGTGAGTAGCAAAATTCTGAAACCTTAGTTCTCTATCTTGTATTCCTTCTGCCAGACTATAGAATGCAATAATATTTCTAGAGATAAACTACTCAAATGTAATGGACATGCAGATCCCTGGGGATCTTGCAAAATGTAAATTCTAGCATAGTATGTCTGGGGTTGCACCTGAGATTTTTCATTTCTAACAAGCTACCAAGTGATGTTCATGCTGCTGGTCTGCAGACTTCACTTTGAGTAGCAAGATTTGAATTTTCTGAGTAGTAGTAGTATTATATAACAGGACTTATAGAAACAAGTGTTCTTCCCTTCCTTCATTGGTAAATTCTGCTTTGAGACTATGGAAGAGCTGATGGAAACATAACTAAGGTCTTTATTTATTTGAGGTCGGAGTGCTGCTAGCTTGTCAGGAGCAGCTTAGTCCAATAGCCTGATTGTATGTCCTTGTCTTCTTCCAGTGAAGAGAAGTGATCAATCTTTCCCTCTTATTCACTCTAGCATTTCTGATTTTGTACATGGCAACAAATGCATAATTAAATCCTTACAATTTTATTTTATCTTTGTCCTCCAAAAGCCTTTTGATCTGAAATAAGTACATCACTGAGATTTTATGTTCTGTAGCAGCAGTAAGCAAGGATTCAACAGAGCCAGGAATGAAGCCTCTATCATGCATTACTTAGGTAATTACTCAAGGTCAAAGCAAGGTATCTTGATACTTTGTCACCTGAATGAGAGCTCCTTAAATTCTCCAATTCTAAGAACAAAATCCGTCCCAGGGTCAGAGATAGAACCAAGCATAGACATGGGATCAAATCATTTTGACTGTGTGGAGAAAGCAGCTGCAGGAACAGAGCTGTTGGAGTGTTACAGAGTCTAGAGAGGTTGTCATCTTGCATTGTTCATTGAAATAAACTTCAAAGCTTATTTAAAATTCAGAATATTTGATCTCACTTCCAGAAAATCAGAATCAATAGGTACAGTGTGGGGTTAATAAATATGCATCTTTAAAAAGCACAGCTATTATTCTGATGCATACTATGGAACCCACACTTTGAGAAAAACTGGTATTAATGCAATATTCAAAGGCCAATATTTTGGAGCATTTGAAAGGAATGCTTGGCAGTTACAGGATAGACATATATAAGTAAAGTACTATCTTAACTATAAAACATCCCCCTCCTCAATCAAAAAGTGCTTTCATTCAGTGTTAATGGAAACAGATTTGTTCAAGTACCAGTAGATATATATTTTAAGGAATGGTGACTATGGCAGCATAAAAATCAGATCTACTTGCTTGAAACCAGCCCTCTTCCACTCTTAAAAAATGGGATATTTTCAAGATGGCATCTTGGAGGCTTTTGGCATGGTATCTTGGAGGCTTTTGGTATGCCTCAGCCATTTGGAAGTAGCAAAACAGTGCCTAAAGATCAACTTTGTGAGTGTTAATTCAAGAAAGAAAACGGGAGTACAACAGAAGAGAAAAAGATACTCAGATACTGGTGAAAACCAGCAAACAGCTCTCGTGGCAGCATCCAGCTGATAAAAGTGAGTGAAATCCCAGTACATGAGAGAGGCTGAGAGCCTCCCTCTTTGACTCACATTTCCACTGGAGGTCTGAGAAACCCAGGCTGAGGAGAACACTTTATTTCTCCCAAGCCATGGAGCTAAACTGGGAGAGGCTTGGAGAAGCAGAGAAAGAAGAACACTAGGAAAAGCTGCAGGCCTTTTTCCTAGACTCAGGACTAAAAGCAGAATGTCATTTTAAATCCAGGTTCATACAAAGTCAGTTATTCCTTAGTAACCTGGCACTATGGCCACACAGGGATTTGAGCCTCAGACCAGAGATTGGAGCTCTTTCTCTGGAGCAGAGTGGGGACTTTCACAACCATCACTGGGTGATGATTGTGGAAGATGCCCCAACAGAAGGCGCTGGAGTTGTGCTCTCCCTCATTGAACATCTGTGGCAGGAGGAGAGCTCCTGCATCTGCAGTTTCTCCTGGGTGAAGAGACTTGAAATCAGAGTCAGTTCGGCAACCTGGAATCAGCCTATGTGTGTAATTGCCAGGTATCCCAGGCTGCTCCCCTGAGATTGTCATGTATCAGGGCCCTGTCTTCTCCATCTACAGGCATATCTCCAGACACTTGAGCATCTACTCATCTGAATTTGCAGCCTGAGGTACCCCTATTCCTCTACAGAGATCCTGGGGTGGAGAGCCCTCTCCACTGTCTGACTGGGCAGTCAGAGCTCTGGCTCTCCTAGATCAGCAGCCTGAACCCCCAAACCTTCTGGAGTAAGTGGGGCCCTCAATGATGCATACCCAGGCATATGTTCAGGCATTTGGAGCACCTGCTCCCATCTATTACCTTTTCTGTGTAGGGATCTGGATGCAGGGGTCCTCCTCTGCTCCAAACTCAGGCAAATCTCCAGGCAGTTGGAGTACCTGCTCACCAGGATCAGCAGCCTGAGCTACCCCACTTTTCTGTGCAGCGATTGTGGCAAAGGGGGTTTGCTGCACTTCATGACCTGGCAGATCTCCAGGCATCTACAGGACTTACTCCTCTGGAGTAGAAGATTAGGCTGACCACAATTCCTGTGCGGAGAAATTGGGGCTACAGATGTTTCCAAGCTCCGTGCCTAGGCACATCAATGGGCACTTGATGGTAGCCCTGTGAAACCCATTCAACACTGAAGGTTGTGCTTAACTATTGAGGGACATATAGGTGTGCCTGCCAGGTCTGGCTACCCCACCATCTTAGACTCCTATCCTGGGCTGAGTAGAGAGCTCAGAACACTTTACACTTCATAGATCAGCCCATTGCCTGTGGCAACAGAGAATTTCTTCCACTAAATAGGGATTAGAAATACAACCATTCAGTTTGGACACAGCTGACTCATACCCATAAGTGTCATCTACTGACCTGTGAGTTAAACCACACAGCCTGATTAAAAAAACAAAACAAAACAAACAAACCTGTGAAAAAAGCACATATGGCAATAGAAGCAAAACCAAAAAACCCTACTGAACATTCTCTACAGTCATGTCCCCTAGGGAAGTGAGAAAGGGAAATAAAATAATTCCTATCTGTACAAAAATAAGTACAAAAATTGTAAGTGTTAAGGTCTCCAGATGAGAAGGAACCAGGGCAAGAATTATGGTAACATGAAAAATCTGAATGTTGTGACACCACCGAATGATCATGCTAGTTCTCCCACAATAATCACAAACCAAAATAGAAACTCATAAATGACAGATAAAGAAGTAAAACCATGTATTGCAAAGAAGCTGAATGATATCCAAGACAAGATTGAAAGTCAGCACAAAGAAAATTCTAAATCAATCAAGGAAATGAGGGAAGAAATAAGGATCTTGAAATCAATCAGAACTTCTGGAGTTGAAAAACTCACTTAAGGCATTTCAAAATATAATTGAAAACTTTATCAATAGACCAGATGAAGCAGAAAAAAGAATTTCAGAGCATGAAAAACAATCTTTCAAACTAACACAGTCAGACAAAAATAAAAAGATATTTTCTTAAATGAACAAAGTCTTCAAGAAATATGTACCTATGCAAAAATCTTGCATGTTCTTCACATGTACCCCAAAACCTAAAACACAATTATATATATGTGTGTGTGTGTGTGTGTGTGTGTGTGTGTGTGTGTGTGTGTATGTGTGTGTGTATATAAAAGAAGTATGGAATTATGTCAAGTAACCACACCTTTGATTATTGGCATTTCTGAGACATGAAAAGAAAAAGAAAATGACCTGGAAAACACACATAGGTTTCTATGGAATAATTCAGTAAAATTTCTACAGCCTTGGTAGAGAAGTAGACATTCAGATAAAAGAAGCCCAGAGAAAATTTGCTACATACTGTACACAACAGACATCACCAAGGCATATAGTCATCAGGCTGTTCAAGGTCAACACTATGGAAATTCTTAAAAGTGGATAGAGGGAAAGGTCAGATCATGTAAAAGGGGAGCCCCTATCAAGCCAATAGCAGAGTTGTCAGCAGAAATCTAACCAGCCAGAAGAGATTGGGAGCCTACTTTGGGCACTTTAAAGAAAATAAATAACAACCAAGAGTTAGATATCCCACTAAACTAAGCTTCATAAGTAAAGGGGAAATAAGAGCTTTTCTAGGCAAGTAATTGCTAAGAGAATTTGTTATCACTAGAGCAACTTTACAAGACATCCTAAAGGGAGTCCTAAACATGGAAACAAAAGAATGATACCTGCTACCACAAAAACACCCTTGGCACATAGTTCATAAACTTATGAAGCAATTACACAACAGAAACTAAAAAGCAACCAGCTAACAATTTTATGATAGGATCAAAAGCTCACATATCAATATTAACCTTGAATGTAAACAGTCTAAATGACGCACTTAAACAGCACAGAGTAGAAAATAGGATAAAAACAAAATAAGACCTATCCATCTGCTGACTTCTTGAGACCCATGTCACATGAAATGGTACAGTAGGCTCATGGTAAGACTTTGGAGATAGATGTACCATGCAAATGAAAAACAAAATAAACAAGGGTCACTATTTTTGTATCAGATAAAACAGATCTTAAACCAACAACAACAAACAAGGCACGAAGAAGGGCACTAAATAAGGATAAATGGATCACTTCATCAGGAAGTCAGAACTATTCTAAATATATACACACCCAGTATCAGAGCACTCAGATTCATAAAACTAGTACTTCTAGACTTACAGAAAGACTTAGACAGTCGCAGAATAATAGTGAGAAACTTCATTACCCCGCCAATAGTGTTAGACAGATTATTGAGGCAGAAAGCTAACAAATTCTGGACTTAAATTTGACCCTTGACTAATTGGACCTAGTATCTATGTGCAGAATACTTCACTCATCAACCACAGAATATACATTCTTCTCATCTGCATATAGAAAATACTCTAAGATCAACCACATTCTCAGCCATAAAACAAGTCTCAATAAATTCAATAAAAATTCATATTAAACATACAGACTGCAGTGGAATGAAAATACAAATCAATACAAAGAAACGTCCTCAAAACCATGTAATTATCATAAAAATTAAACAACTGGCTCCTGAATAACTTTTAGGTAAGTGAAAAAATTAAGGCAGAAAAGTTTATTTTAAAAATTATTTGAAATGAAGGAAAACAGATACAAGAACTCAAAATCTCTGGAATGCAGCAAAAGCAGTGTTAAGAGGAAAGTTTATTGTGCTAAACACCTACATTAAGAAGTTAGAAAGATCTCAACCATCTAACATCCCACCTGGAGAAACTAGAGAAACAAGAATAAACTGACCCAAAGGCTAGTAGTAGAAAATAAAAAATTAAAATCCAAGCAAAACTGAATGAAATTGAGGCTCCAAAATCTATCCAAAGGACCAACCAAACCAAAAGTTAGTTCTTTAAAAGGAAAGTCAAGATTGGTAGAGCACTAGATTAACAAAGAAAAAAATAAGTAAGATCCAAATAAGCACAATTAGAAATGACAAAGATAATGTTACAACTTATTCCACAAAAATACAAAAGATTCTCAAAGAATATTATGAAAACTTCTATGCACGCAAACCAGGAATCCAGAGGAAATGGATAAATTTCTGGAAACACAAAACCTCTCAAAATTGAATCTGGAAGAAATTGAAACCCTGAACAGACCAATATTAAGTTTCACAATTAAATCAGTAATAATAATAATAAAACTACCCATCAAGAGAAAAACCTGGACAAGATGAATTCACAGCCAAGTTCTACCAAACATACAGTGAATAGCTGATACCAATTCTACTAAAACTATTCCAAAAAGTTGCAAAGCAGAGACTTTTCCCTAACTCATTCTATGAAGCCAGCATCACACTAATAGCAAAACAGGGCAAAGAGACAATAAAAAATGAAAACTACAGGCCAATATTCCTGATTAACATACACTCAAAAAATCATCAACAAAATACAAACTGAAATCCAGCAGCACATCAAAAAGTTAATTCACCACAATCAAGTAGGCTTTATTCCTGGGATGCAGGGTTGGTTCAACATATGCAAATCAATAAATGTGATTCACCACATAAATAGTATTCAAAGCAAAACCATATGATTGTCTCAATAGAAGCAGAAAGAGGCTTTTGACAAAATCTAACACCCCTTCATGATAAAAACCCTCAACAAACTAGACATTGAGGGAACATACTTCAAAATAATAAGAGCCATCTATGATAAATGAAGCGGCAGCATCATACTGAATCGGCAAACTCTAGAGGCATTGCTCTTAAGAATGGGAACAAGCTGAATGTATTGGCTCATGCTTGTAATTGTACCAATTGAATTGGCCAAAGTGGGAGGATCACAGGAGCCCAGGAGTTCAAGAACAACCTGTTCAATATAATGAAACCCCTTTCTCTACAAAAAATAAAAATTAAAAATTAAAATATTAGCCAGTTGTGGTGGCATCTGCCTTTGGTCCAAGCTCCTCAGGACTCCGAGATGGGAGGATTACTTGAACCAGGAGGTTGAGGCTCCATTGAGCCATGATTGCACCACTGCAATCCAGTCTGGAGGACAAACTGAGACCATGTCTCAAAAAAAGAAAAAAAAAGAATAGCAATACAACGATAATTCCCACTCTTACCACTCCTATTTGCCATACTAGTGGAGGTCTTCACCAGAGTATCAGGCAAGAAAAAGAAATAAAAGGCATCCAAATTAAAAAAGAGGAAGTCAAATTATCTCTCTTTACAGGTGATGTGATTCTATACCTAAAAAGACCTCTAAGGCCTCCACAAAAATGCTTTTAATACTGACAAATGATTACAGTAAAGTTTTAGGATACAAAAATCAGCATTTCTATACACTAATAATATTCAAGCTGAGAGCCAAATCAAGAACATAATCCCATTTTCACTAACCACAATAAAATAAAATACCTGGGAATACATCTAACCAAGAAGGTGAAGGGTCTCTACAAGGAAAACGACATAACACTGCTGAAATAAATTATAGATGACACCAACAAATGGAAAAGCAATCAGTGGTCTTGGATCAGAAGAATCAGTATTGTTAAAATACTAAAACTACTAAAACGATCTATATATTTAGCATTACTTCTATCAAACTGTCAGTTTCACTCCTCACAGAATTAGGGGAAAATAAATAAAAACTATTCTGAAATTCATATGGAATCAAAAGAGAGCTTGAGTAGCCAAAACAATCTTAAGCAAAAAGAACAAAGCCAGAGCTGTCACATTAACCAACTTCAAACTATGCTATCAGCGTACAGTACCCAAATCAGCATGGTACTGGTATAAAAACAGACACATAGACCAATGGAACAAAATAGAGAACTTAGACGTAAAGCTGCATACCTACAACCATCTGATCTTTGACAGAGTTGACAAAAATAAACAATGGGGAAAGGACTCCCAATTCTATACATGGTGGTAAGATAACTGGCTAGCCATATGCATAAGAATGAAACTGGACCCCTACCTTTGCCATATACAATAATTAACTCAAAATGGTTTAAAGACTTAAAAGTAAAGCCTAAAACTATAAAAACCCTGAAAGACAACCTAGGCAATACCCTTCTCTTCATCAGCCTTGGCAAATAATTTATGGCTAAGTCCTCAAAAGCAATTGCAACAAAACCAAAAATTGACAAGTGGTACCTAATTAAACTAAAGAGCTTCTGCATGTCAAAATAAACTAGCAACAGTGTAAGCAAATAATCTATAACGTGGGAGAAAATATTCATAAACTAGGCATCTGACAAAGGTCTAATATCCAGAATCTATGAGAAACTTAAATAAACAAGTAAAAAACAACCCCATTAATAAATGGGCAAAGGACATGATCAGATGCTTCTCAAAAGAGGGCATACAAGCTGCCAACAAGCATGAAAAAATGCTCAATATCTCTAATCATCAGATAAATGCAAATCAAAATGACAATGAAATATCATCTGACAAAAAGTCAAAAACAAAAACAAATGATGAAGTCATGGAGAAAAGAGATACAAATTAGTTGATGGAAATGTAAATTAGTTCAGCTACTGTGGAAAGCAGTTTGGAAATTTCTCAGAGAATTTAATACAGAACCATTATTAGATCCAGGAATCCCATTACTACATATATATCCAAAAAAAACCAAATCATTCTACCAAAAAGCCACATTTATTTACATGTTCATCACAGCACTATTCACAATAGAAAGACATGGAATCAACCTAGGAGCCCATCAATGATGGATTAGATAAAGAAAATACACCCTGAGCTACTATGCAGCCAAGACAAAGAATGAAATAAAATTCTTTGAAGCAACATGGATTCAGCTTTAAGCTATTATGCTACGCCATTTAATGCAGCAACAGAAAACCAAATTTCCCATGTTTTTCCTTATAAGTAGAAGCTAAACATTAAGTACACATGGACATGAAGATGGGAGCAGTGGATACCAGAAACTGCTAGAGGAAGCAGGGAGGGAGTGGGTGAGGGCTGAGTGACTACCTGTTGTGTGCTGTGCTCACTGCCTGGATAACAGAATCATATGTACTCTAAATTTTAGTTTCACGTAGTGTTTCCATGTGACAAACCTAAGCATTTAGGTATGAATCTAAAATAAAAGTTGAATCTAAAATAAAAGACCCCCTGAATCTAAAATAAAAGTTGACATTTTAAAAAAATCAATAAATCTATCTGGAATATTTCTAAAGGATGGACTCATTAGGAGTCTTAGGTACTGGGAAAACTCATTTCTTCCCAATGGTAACTGCATATCTTTCAAGAGGTCAGGAGTATAAATCTAAAGAACGAAACCTAGAATGAAGGCATAACGATGTGTCTCACGGTCCCCATTTGAAAGATTCTTTCTGGTTGTCTCACCCCCAAATTTGTGTTTATAGATCATCACAAAGATCTCAGTCACATGGTCACCTTAACTATAAGAAAAATGGCAATGTGGTATTTGAGACAGGCACAATGGTGTCCTGAATAAAATAGGACTTATTGTTACTAAGAAAGAAGTATAAAACATATTATCTAGATAACCAGCAGTGTCTGGCATACTGACATATTATTTCATAGTATTTTGTTAAAGATAGGAAAACAACAAAAAATACAGCTTGAGTCTGTAGATTCTGAGTGTAAAACAAGTCCCTAAGCAGATAAATATGCATGAAAGTGCTCCCTAAACTATGGGTAAATATGCATGAAAGCTATGTTCTGTGATATTTTTAAAGATCAGAATAGGCAGAATCTGTGCCCCCTTAGGGGTTTATAATCTTAGAAAATAATTATATTCATGCTGCATTAATTTGAGTATGAAATAAAAGCAAAACTAAACAAACAAAACAGAAAGAATAATCCTGGATTTTAATCCTTTATTTTTAACAAACCTTGAGGGGAAGATCTAGCCTTGTCTTCAGATTAGATGGTTAAATATGTCAAAATCAAGACTTGTTGTGGCCTTTGCATAATATTCAAAGGGAAAATATATTTTAAGTACTTTGGGGCATCTTTCTGACTCCTAAGGAATGACTTACAGTCAGAATTTACTTATGGTTATTTTAGTTATTTAATACATTTTATTTTTTAGGGCAGTTTTAGCCTTAAAGAAATATCAAGCAGAAAGTACAAAGTTTCCATATAATTCCTCACCTCCAATACACAGTTTCACTTATTATTAACATACTGCGTTAGTGCGTTATATTTCTTAGAATTGATGAGCTGACATTGATATATTAATTAAAATCCATAAATTAGGGTTTACTGTTTGTCTTGTACAGTATTATGTGTTTTAGCAAGTACTTAATGCCATATATTCACCATTAGAGTAACAAACAGAACAGTTTCATTGTCCTAAAAATTTCCTATGCTTCATCCATCTATACCTCTCCCAAATTCTCTCTGGTTTTAACATAATTTTTACCATTTGGCGTTGAAGAGAGGGAGTAATAAAGGTTAAAGAGACCTTGACACTGAACTTGATGAACTTGATGGTTCCTTTGACATTGGTAGCATTGTCCTTGATGTAATTCAGGTTTAACGTGCTTATAAAGGCTTTCCATTAATGTCCGTTATAATGAAAACATAAGCATTTTGTAAATATAGTTGGTATTGTTGTTGTTGTTATGTAGTAGGCACTGTGTCAAGTATTATCTTTTTAAATCCTCACCAGAAGGCTGTGAGGTAGTAGAAATTACCATTGTATTTCAAGTTAGAACAATAAGGGCCAATCTAGCAAAGCTCTCTTCCTAAGTTTATAGGGTTAACTTAGGGCCAAATCAGGGCCAGCTTTTTGGGAATGTGACCAGTACATTTACATAAAGCATGATACTCAGAAAAACCCCATATTTGGTTTAATGTTCAGCTGTCAAGACCTTTAAATTCTTAATTATTCTCTCTTTGAACCTGTAGTTTGTAAGTCTTGCTAGACAATGCGGCATGCATATGAGCAGAAGAGATATGCAGTCTGCAGGTCTGCTGCTGCTACTTGCTGTTCCTTTCACATTTAGCATTTGCCATGTCCACTATGTGACTTTCATAACAGGCAAACCTGTACTCAGACCTTGTACTTGGTATAATGTCCTGCTGTCACCATCTTAAAATTCTTAATAATTTTAACTGTGAACTTATGTTTTATAAGTCTGATGGAATAATGGAGCCTCTTGTATGATCAGAAGAGTTATCTACAATATGTTTATCCATGGCTGTTTCTTGCCTCTGTTCTTGCGTATAGAGTTGGTGATGCCCGATGAGTACAGAATTCCCCTTTACCCATGATATGTAATAAAGCTCAAAACAAGTACAGGGTGAGCATGTGACGTCTATGAGTAAGCCATGTTCTGACATCCCTGAGTGTCCACATTTTTTTAATTCTTTCCAATGCAGAAAGAAGGCAATGGTGTCCTAAGAAACACAAACACCCAAAAACCCTATCATATTTTTTCTTATTTTTCTTACTTCACTGTAAACCAACCACTTACACTCAAAGTGATGATATGAACAGAAAGGTAAGGATAGAACAACCCATAGTTTCTTTTTCTTTCAGTTCTTCTTTACTTATCAATTAGTCAAGGATAGAGGGTGTTGGTACAATGTGTGTGTATTAAGAAATCAAATAAAAGTAGCTTAGTTCTGTAAAGTATTTCCACTGTTCTAGTAAGAAAAAAATACATTTACTTGTATGAGCCATGAAATATAAATTATATATTTGTGATGATCTTATATATGGTCAAATGGTCTTATATTTCCATTTAAAACGGGCAGTTCTCAATCTAAAGATAAACAGTAAGATTCATGTTAACAATTTAAAATTTTAACTTTTCTTTACTTTAAATGACATTAAATAGCACATTAAAAAAAAAAATGACAAATCACGAAGAGACCACTGAAGAAAGGTAGAAGTTTTATATTTTAGAACCTTTAATGACACGCTTATCATTACCACCATTAATAATGATTTTTTAAATGACACTTTTTTGTCCCCTCTGCGGGATCCCCATTTTCATTTTGTATTGAACCTCACAAATTGTGTAGTCTGCCCTGGGCTAACAGCTGAATCACAGTCTTACAAATCTGTAAGACTCCAAGGTTCATGCTTCAAACTAAAGGTCCCCAATACTTTTTATTTCATGCCACACAGAGAAAGTGATTGTATTTATAAGGAACGCTAACATCGAGATAAACCGAGGACACCACTTGTAGCCAAAGATGGCCAGCTGGAGGGCCTTCAGGACTGAGAGGATCAGAATCTTAGTACAACTGGAATTCAGTACACTGCTTGGGTAGCTTTGTCTTAAAACTTCTACATAGGAATGCCTCAATAGTACATTCTGCTTTCACCCCATCTTTTTGTATCTAGTACTCAAAATATGCAGCCATAAAAAATGATGAGTTCCTGTCCTTTGTAGAGACATGGATGAATCTGGAAACCATCATTCTCAGCAAACTGATACAAGAACAGAAAATCAAACACCACATGTTCTCACTCATAGATGGGTGTTGAACAATGAGAAGACGTGGGCACAGGGAGGGGAACATCACATCCTGGGGTAGGTAGCAGGGAGGCGGGCTACGGAAGGGACAGTGAGGGGAGGGGAGCATGGGGAGAGAAAACACGGAGAAATGCCTGTTGTAGGCGACAGGGGGAGGGAAACAGCAAACCACCATGGCATGTGTGTACTATGCAACAACCCTGTGGGATGTGCACATGTACCCCAGAGCTTAAAGTACAATAAAAAAAAAAGTTACTCAGTTTTTTCCAAACAAGAATGATGATGATAGTAAAAATATACATATATAGTTTTTGCTTTGTGCCATGTATGTTTCTAAATACTTCATATATATTTACCAATTTTATTTTGAAAACTTCACGAGGAAAATACTATTATTTCTATTTTATATTAAGTTGAATCACATGAAACTGTAGACGTTTGACTATTTTAGACCTACAATTATGGTAAGTTTATACATTTCAACTGGAAAGGTGAGAAGAATAAAGGGTAGATAGATTAAGTGCTTGATCAAGGTTATTCAACAAATACATTCCAGAGCCAAGATTCAGCTCTGAACGCTCACTCTTAACCACTGTGCCATGTTGCCTCTCAATAACAATTACATTGTATATGATATTGGAGGTGCTTATTGAAAACATAGTGAAATGCAATTAGGACTGCAAGATTTAGCAACTCAATATTCAGTGTGTATTTATTGATTACATATGCTGTGCTGTGATATTATAGTGAACCAAGTGCAGCTTTATCTTTATATAACTTACAGTGCTAACAGAATAAAAATATGATATAGTTCAAGTGAGTATCAGGGTCAAATAGATTATTATTCTAGTTTTAAGTTAGATCTATGATGGCAACAGAGAGGGAGAGAGAGAGAAGAAATTACAAGGTAGAAGGAAAGGGGAAAGAAGAGTAGGCAGAAATGAGCCTGTTGGAGATACTCAGATAGAAGTAGATTTCTGCCATTTATTCTTTTGATATAAGAAAAAAAGGAGGAAAAAAAATATCAGACACTTTGAGATGCCAAACATTGAAGCTGAGGAATCCTAACTCCTGATAGCTATACTTTTCTCAAAAAAAGTATTAATATGAAATTAAATTTGCAAACCAAAGAAAAAAATTGCAGTATAAAAATAAACTAGTATGATCTTTGAAATGTAGCAGTTGCATTTTTATAGCATTTTTCTGAAAAAAAAAAAAAAAGATTTTCTACATGAAGGTGTGTGTGTGCACATTTATTGTAAGTCATACAAAATGAAATCCATTTCATCTAAAATATATTATTTAATTTTAGTAAATAAATGTTAGCGATTGTTGTCAGAATCACAAAAATTTCACTTGTTTTCATTTCACCATGAAGAGCTGCATCCAAGATATCATCATTTCCAACAACAAATAAGGGCCACAGTGATAGTGAATGGGGCCCGTGGTTTTTGTATCCCCACCCTGAAGCCTACTGCATTGTTTTTTTTCTAAGCATTACTCTCCTTACTCTTATAGAGAAAATCCAACTCCTTGCCACATCACATAATCCATCCATATTGTTTATTCTCCCTCCTCCAAACAATCATCTAAAGACCTCCTAGTCATTCCCATTCTTTCATCAACGACATAAGTACCTTGATCTCCATGACAAACCTTGAGATCAACCTGAATTATCACAGTATTGATTTGGACAACCTGTCCTTCCCTCCAGACTTACAGTTTATGGAATTCCTCCTGTCCTTTCCCTCATTGCACTCAACTATCCACACTCGCAGGCACACGTTGAACCTTTTTGGCACTTATGACTGAATCATATCCAAAATCATTAAGTCAAGCACCCCACTTTCTAACTCAAATCACCTCTCCTGTCTAGAGTGCACAGCTACTCTCACCGTGATCATTATTTTAACATAATAGGACTTCTAGTCATTGAGTCCTGTACCTTCTCCCAATCCATCTGCCTTTTCTTTTTATTTACTTTGTATAGATTCTAGTTTCCATGATTACATTAATAAAACTCACGTCAGTCCTTAATCTCTCTCACTATTCTGTCTTTTTGGCATGAAAAACTCAACACAGCATTTATAGCTAAACAAATATTAGCTACATCCTTTATTTGTTTGCTAATATCATTACATTTTTTTCCATTTTGGTTAACTCACACCTGGGCAACAGAATGCTATTTCAATTTTTTCCACATTATTATGTTCCTCTATCTCCACCCTCCCTTCCAACCCACACATCAAGGCCCCAGTGATCTCAGCAGAGAACTGCTCTCCTAAACTCACTGAGAAAATAGAACTCTCAGATTGGAATTGTCCAAAGATTCAAAACTGCATAGATCCTCTCTTCTTGTGCCCTACCATAAAAATTGAGTTTTCCCTTTTCACTGAATCTTATCCATCAATGTTTGATTATGCTAAAGTCTCCTTAATTAAAATAGTCTTTTCCTTAAGCCCTGCATTGTTCCCAGAATGCAAGCTTATCTCCTTATTGGCAGAGTCAAACATCTTGGAGGAGTTGTCCAGACAACGTCTCCTTTTTCTCATTTCCCAACCTGCCTTCATCTTCTGCCACTATCACACTACTGAACAGCTTGTATTATAGCTGCCAATGACCTATATGTCAGCAAGTTGAATGGACAGTTTTCATTTTTCATCTTGCCTACCCCCCACCAAAGGTCCCGCTGATATTTTGATCATTCTCTCTGTATTGAAAAAAACAAAAAACAAAAAACCCAAAAACCTTTCTTCTATTTGCTTCTGATACATATCCATTTTCCTGGATTCCTTCTATTTCTCTGGCTTTTATTTCCTGTCTCTTTTACTATCTTCCCTCCTGTGTACATCTGTTGGATGCTAATTGTATCATAGCCACTTTCTGTTCTCTAGGAACACATCTTTTTCTGGAAGATCTCATACTTTACCATATACATACCCATTATTTATAAGTCAATATTTCTACCACAAACTTTTCTCCTATTATAGATGGGCTTGGACTTGTGAATGCCACTGCCTTTTGAATAATCAATTGGCATGTTACAGGCCCCTGAGACTGAATATTTCCAAAATGAAACTCTTCATCTTGAGTCTCTAAATCTGTTTTTACTCTGTTGTGATCAATTAAACTAGCATCCACCCAGTCTCCCAAGTCAGAACTCAAAGTATCTTCCTTCTCCAACATTTCTCAAGTCAGTCTCTCCTCAGTTCTTGTCTATTATAACTCCAAACTACCTCTTAAAGTTGTCCATTTATCTGTCCCATACATAGCTGCTTCCAGAGTACTGGCCACCATCATCTCTTTTCTGTTTCCTTAACAATGTTGAGTTCTCAGATTAAATTCCATTTCTTATCACTATGTTACTAGTGAAAGCCCTACTGTCTTGATCTTAACTACCAAACTTCTTCAGGTCTCTGTTTTCTGTTCTGTTTAAAGTGAAAAGTGATCATAGCCAATGAAGTTAGTTTATTGCAAGTGAAAAATTTTTTAATATGTCACATAAGATATACTTTATAAATGGTATTTCCCTTACCTATAAAGCTGTTCCCTGTGACAGGGATTATAAGGAACTCATATAGATGAACTGCAGTGTTTTGTTTCTATTCATGCTGATTTGTCCAAAATGGAGATATGACAGGGCCAGTAGCATAAACCGTGTAATCTACCTTCTTTGTTTGAGATGAGGTGATTTAAACCATTGCTTCTATGAGGTAAAATACACTGAGTCATAAAACTTTTTAATCACAGGTGAGTAGAGATGTGTGCACCTTCGTGTGTGTGTGTGTGTGTGAAACAGAGACAGAGAGAGAGATCTCAAATATCAGAAGCCATATTTCTAGGTGAGTACTATATGCAGTAAAGACTGCAAAAGGAGTACAATGCAGCTCATCACTGAAGGGAGCCAGGAGATAAACAGGGGCAAAGAGAGATTCAGAAATAGGAGAGTGGGCCGGGTGCGGTGGCTCACACCTGTAATCCCAGCACTTTGGGAGGCCGATGCGGGAAGATCACGAGGTCAAGAGATCCAGACCATCCTGTCCAACATGGTGAGACCCTATCTCTACTAAAAATGCAAAAATTAGCCGGGCGTGGTGGCACGTGCCTGCAGTCCCAGCTACTCGGGAGGCTGAGGCAGAAGAATCGCTTGAACCCAGGAGGCGAAGGTTGCAGTGAGCTGAGATTGGGCCACTGCACTCCAGCCTGTTGACAGAGCAAGACTCCGTCTCAAAAAAAAAAAAAAAAAGGAGAGTGAAGAGTAACAGCAAAGGACAAATGTGTGCATATCTGGCTGAGTTTGGTACTTAGAGCTTCAGTGCTTCTGCAGGCTATTTCTGTATTCCCAATATAATTTGAATTAGTGAGCTGAACTGGGAAGGGGTAGAGAAGTCATGGTTATCAGCCACAGGAGGTGCCTGAATTAGCAAGAAGTTCTAATCTAGTAAACTACCTTGTGCCTTTGTAGAAAGGCCCCGGTTGAAAAGGCTGGGAACAAAAAACATTTACATAATCTTTTTCTTCTTGCACATGTAGTATATAGGTAACATTTGATCTGAGTCTCAATGGATCTGCAAGAGTTCATAAAGTAGGGAGAGATATAGGCTCTGCCCAGGCACCGGCAAGCTGAAAATCTACAAGAAGTTCATTGTTAGCTGAAATTTAAAGCATGTGGTACACGTATGGATGAGGGACATTGTGAGAGGGTAAATAAAGAAAGCAGAGACTCAGTGGTGTCGGTGGTCAGGCATGAGAAGAGTATTCCAAAGAGTCTAGCTATCTTATTTGGGTAATCGGAAATATTTGAATGGTTTTAAGTGGAGCATTGCATAGTTTTTAAAAACTCTGGTGGCAGGGACAGAAATTAGTAACCTGTGGAAACTGGAAAATGATTCAGTGTCAGTTTCAACCATGTAATCTCATATGTGAGTCTGTGTAAGGGTTGTCTAGCTGCTATAATTTTATACAATTCTGAAGTTTTTTCAGTTGAGCTAGTGCAAGGCTTGCATAGTACTCTCCTTAAGATGATAGTTGTATGAAAAGTCTCTAACGGGAATATAAATGTCTAAAAAGATTTGCTTATTCCCAGTTTAGATATTTTTTGGTGGGCCCCAAATAGAACCCTGGTCCAATGCCTTCCTTCCTTTCATGGCACTAGAATCCTCTTACCAACACAGTAGACTGTCAGAGCTGGCATTGTCCTTAAATGTTATTTGACTCAAATTCTCAATTTCACATAAGAAAATACTAAAGCTTATAAGGGGGGACAAAGCTGAGAGATAATATTGGCCCTGGTCTTCTAATTTCAAGAGAGGGGCTATAACATAGTTCATCTTTATTGTAGATGTGATGCTCTCAGGAATGATTTCAATGTATTTTATGCAGAAATGAGTACATCCACTTTGACACTACCATCTCTCTTATGACCTATGGCCCTGCCTAGCATCTTACACCTTCATTCACTTTATCGATCTCATGATTCCTTTACTCAACAGAGCAAACAATATGAGTTTCAAACTGAGTTCAAGATAGGATTAGAAATCCTTAGTTCATTGTGAATTTATACTCCTGCCTTCTGCCCTATCCACGTCCTCTCTCCTTACTATAACAGAGTTATGGGCTAAATTGTGTCCCCCAGAATTAATATGTTAAAGCCCTGACCTCCAGTACCTCATAATGTAACTGTGTTTGGAGATGGAATCTCTAGCAATGTAATTAGGATTAAATAAGGTCATTAGAATGTGCATTAATTCAGTATGGCCGCTGTTCTATAAGAAAAAGAGATTAGGACACAGATATACAGAGTGGTGGCTATGTAGAGACACAACAAGAAGATAGCTATGTGTAAGTCATGGAAGGAGACTTCAGAAGAAACCAACCCTGCTGATACTTCAATCTTGACTTCTAGCCCCCAGAATTGTGAGAAAATTAATTTCAGTTGTTTAAGCCAAGCAATCTGTGATACTTTGCAATGGCAGTCCCCGCAGACTAATACATAAACCATTGCATAGTAAGCAGTAGGTAGGAGTGTTATGACACTGAGATTGTCAAACAACACTGGCCCTCAATTCAGAGATTTGTCCTTGTCCTCCTCAGATTGTTTTGTATTTTATTTTGCAATTTAACTACTTTTGACATATAAAACATGAAATGTGCAATGAAAATGCCACCAGATGAACCTGGTTCATGGATCTCTGTGAAGCATTGCTTGATCCATCCTGTCAGAGTATCTTCCTTTTTGAGCTTATTAGGAATAGCAGCTACAATTTATCCTACCCTGGCTGTGTTTATATCAGGCCTGCTGCTCATCTCACTTCATACACTATTTTATTCAATACGTATAACAGTCCTGTGAGCTAAATATCATATTTTTCTCAGCTTGCAGATGAAGAAACTAGGGCTCCAAAAGATTACATAATTTCCACAAGGTGACCCAGATAGTAAGTGACAAATCCAGGGCTCAATACCAGGTCTTCTGGGTGCCAAGAGTATGCTTTTACCACTTCTCTGCCTCAATAGAAGAATTCTCATTTTCCTACTCACAGATTCAGAGGGATAGCCATTAGCTGCTCCTGTGGTGTTCCACCAAATATAATCTATTCATTTATCAGGTCCACTTCTTATGTCTGAAATTATTATTTTGCCTACTATAAAGAGTAAGCTGTACAGCAGGAGAAATTTCCATCTAGATGCTACTGTGTCACTTTGAATTGTTATTACAATAAAAAGTTCCTGTTCATATTTGTTCCTATTCGCATATGTACAGAAGACACAGTTGTTTATCCAAATCAAGCCTGGTTTGCAAAATGCAGCCCAGGATTCACAAAGCTGTTCTGAAAATAGCCCATTTGTGGCCTCTTACTGAGAAAACTGCGTAAAATATGCAAGACTCTTGGATTTATCACTGAACAGTTTTACACCTTTTATCTGCAATCAAGTTTCCTTTCCTCCTTTCCTCCCTTCCTTCTTTCTTGAAATAAACCCTGAAAACCTGCTCTGTGCCAGGCACTAGAGAAAGGAAGAACAAAAAGTAACAGTCTTTTCCCAATAGGAGCTCAAATTTTAAGATCAAAAGAGTTCACTCCAGAAAACAGGAGTTTTCTCAGAAATAAAACTACTGAACAAAGAAGTATACTTGACGTTGCTGCTTGTGTTTTACAGATCCTTTCTTTGTTCATATATTTTTGTAGCATTTATTGTACTCCTGAATTGGAGTTTGATTGTTTTCTTTAGTCTCATTACTTGGTAGTCGGAATTCTAGAAACTAGAATGAGATCTAACACAAAATAATTACTAACTTAATGTCTACGTGTAATTGCAACTGTCACCATTGCTAGTTAATATTTGGGAGGGGTTACATGATATCTATTTAAAACCCACCACATGCTTTTTTAGGGATGTGCAAAGGATGAACAAAGGGGTTTCATCCTCAGCCAGGGTTTCTTAATATAGTATTTCCCTTTCCGAATTCTCCTTTTATCAACTAGTTATAGTTTGTATTATTTTGTTAAGCTGGCAGACTGTATTGGGTTTTAATGTTAACCCTCTTCACACATAGGCATTGTTAAAATTCAAATGACATTCATATTATTACATAGTATTTGGTTAGGTCTTGTGTTTCATTATATTATGTAAAGGGACTGTCAAAATTATAATAAGAGCATGCAATAATGATAATATTGTCCGCACTTTGCTCATGGGGTAAAATTAGATTGAGCAATGCTTTGTGCTTCCTACTCCATGTCTTCCCCTTCCTCTCTCTAGAACATCAATGTAAAGACATGCACTTTGTTGTTCAAGTCAGTGAGGAAGATTTTCAGTAATGCCAACACAGGTCTGTGCTTTTCCTTGTTCATGCATTATCTCATCCCCACTAGATAAGAATTATTCTTTCTGTTTTACAGATGAAGAAAAGAAAGCAAAGAGAGAACACATAACACATCTGATAGAGTTTGGGTATTTGTCTGCCTACATTTCATGTTGAATTTTAATCCCCAATGCTAGAGCTGGGGCCTGGAGGGAGGTGTTTGGATCATGAGGGCAAATCCCTCATGGCTGGGTGTTGTCCTTGTGAGAGAGTTCTCAGGAGATCTGGTCATTTAGAAGTCTGTGGCATCTCCCTCACTCACTTGCTCACTCTCTCTCACTTGCTCCTGCTTTCACCATGTGGCATGCAAGCTCCTGCTTCACCTTCTGCTGTGAGTAAAAGCTTCCTGAGGCCTCACCCAAAGCCATGTTTCTGGCACAGCTTGCAGAACTGCAAGTCAATTAAACCTTTTTCCTTTGTAAATCACCCAGTCTGAGGTCTTCTTTTATAGTAATGCAAAAATAGACTAATATAAAACCCAATGGTATTTGATCCCAGGCTGATTCCAGAATTTATAATATGAAAATTAACATTTCAAGAGTACTTTTTATGACAGCAGTATACTAAGTATTTTAAATACAGCAGTTCATTTAGTCATCACACCAATTGTATAAGGCATACCATTATTTCTTTTACTTTACGGCAAAGGTAAATTTGGCTTAAAGGGGTCTGGTTACTTACTCAAACTCAAACTACAAGCATATATGCATATATATCCATCCTTTCCACCACATTTACTCATCTACATCCTATTACTATCTATTACATGTGACTTTTATGATAAACTGACTGTTCTTCTAAGGTCAGCCTCTTCTCTTGTTTGCAAGATCCTATCCCCTATCACTTCCTCATGTGGATAAACTCCAGTAAATGCTCACTTTCTTCTGTGTTATAAAATTTTCCTCTCTACTGGACCATTCTTAATAGCAGAAATCATACTAAGATTTCTCCCATCTTAAAAACAATCAAACCCAAAAACAAATAAAAACTATTGACTTCTCTTTTTCTTTGTTTGGCTACTACAACTGTTCCCTACATCTACTTAGAGCAAAAATTCTTCGAAAGAACTGTCTGTAATCACTGACTCCAATTCTTCTTTCCCCATTCTCTCCAAAATCCACTGTTCTCACAATTATCCACAAATTCATTGACACTACTATTGTCAAAGTCACCAATGAGCTCTACAGTACTAAATTTAATGGTCTATTCTCAGGACTCATCTTACTTGATATAAGACTGGCATCTGACATATTTAATTACCGCCTACTCCTGGGAATACTTTTTTATCCATTCACAATCCAGAGTACCACAATGCTCTAATTTAACTCTTGCTTTACTGGCCATGAATCTTAGTCTCCTTTGCCTCATTTCTCTTCATCTCCTAACCTCTTAAATTTAGGATATCCTAGGATCAGTTCTTGATCTTTTATTATGTACACTTACTCTTTAGATGATCTTATTTAACTTCCAAACTTTAAATATCATCAACATACTCCTGATTTCCAAATGTCTATCTATAAGCCATAATTATCCCTTCAACTCCACACACTTACTATTCAACTATCTTCTCATTTGTCCACTTGGATGACCAATAGATAGCTCAGATGTGAAATGTCCAAAATGAAGTTTCTGATTTTCTTTTCAAAACCTGCTCCATCCACAAACTTCTTCAATCAATTAATATCAACTTTATTCTGTGTACTTACACTAATATCATCAAAGTCTATCTGTATTCTTCTCATACATCCCACATATAATGTCAGCAAAATTTTGTTCTATCTTTACAAAAATGTAGAGTTATATTACTTCTTACCCCTTCCATAGCTACATCCATAGGCTAAGCCACCATTTTTATTTCTCTGGATGACTGCAATGGTCTCCTAACTTATGTCCTTGCATCCACCATTTACCTACCACTAACAGAGCAACACAGGCAGAGTGATTTTGCTAAAATGTAATCCAGGCTATATCATTTCTTTGCTCCAAACCCTTCCATGGTTTCTCATTTTTGAGGGTAAAATCCAATATTCTTACAGTGTTCTACAAAGCCCTATACAGTAATCATCCATCTGCATCCCATTACTTCCTTGAGCTTATAACCTTCTTCTCTCATCATTTTCTGCTGTGTTCCAGGCAAATTGCTTTTCTTACTGTTTCTCAAATATACCAGCCATTACATAATCTGATAGACATTCCACTTGCTGTTTTCTCTGTCTGAAATGGTCCTCCTCCAAGTATATGCTAGGGTTACTATCTATCTCACCTTCTTTAAGTTTTTGTTCAAATGCAACTTGTCCCTGAAGCCTACCTAACTATCCTGTTAAATATTATGCTTTATTTTCTTGTTTTCATGATCTTGATTAACCTGCTCTATTTTTTTTCTCTATGGAATTAATTTTCCTCTAATGAGCTATAAGATTTACTTATGTAATATGCTTGTTTATTGTGTCTTTTCCATTGGAACTTAATTCTACATAGGCTGGAATTTTTATCTGTTTTATTCAATTGTGTATTCCAAGCTTCTAAAATAATCTCTGACACATACCTAGTATTTCATAGTTAGTTTTGGAATGAATTGATAATTGAACAGAGGAATGAAATGGTAAATCTGGAATTTTAAAGGAATCAGTGTGTCTCAGAGGCCTGGAATTTACCTTCTCTAGCAGTAAACATGCTGTATCTCGATTAAATATTGATTTACTTGTCTAGTTATACCCATCTTAGGGCCCAACTCCAGAGCTATTTCTTTAGCTCTTCTTGCTGAACTTATGTTTTTGACAGTTATTTATTATATCATCATGTTAATAAGCATCAATAATTTTCAAATTATTTGTTAGTTATATATTCTAGTTCTGTATTGTATTGTTGTAGCCTGAAGCTCTTACTTCTCATGTGACCTAGAGAAAATCTTTTCCCTTCTTGAGACCCCACTTTGCTCATTAATAAAATGAAAACTTTCAACTAGGTGTCTTCTAAGGAACCTTTTCTTTCTGGAAATTTGAATTTACGACACCACAGCACTGTGCCCATAATCCATATAGTGGAAGGAACAAAAGTTTTGCAGTCAGAGACATATGAATTTGATTCTAGCCTTCAACAAATTTAAACAGGCCAGTTCAACTTTCTGTTTCTTGGACAATTTATCACAAAATATGGATTATCACCTTCTTCGTGTTATAAATGTCAGGCCTATTGTGAGCATAAAATTACAGAAAATATTTTAAAATAAATAAAAGCATAGGACACACTGTAATAACTCAGTATGTGTTGTTTTGTGTATAAAATCCAGTAAATCATTTTTCACATTCATGTGAGCTTGTAAAATGTGGGCTAAGGGTAAAGCTACAGTTTGGGGACCATACAACACAGCACAATGACTGGTGACAGGATAGGGCCTGGGATTACATTGGCATAGGACCCAAGCAGCTAGACTAGTACAAACGGACTGCACCAAAGCACGACTCACCCTTTATATATTCAGCTGCTGCATCACTGTCATAGTTATGTTTGGAATAGGATACGATCTTAAATGTTTTGAAAGAAACAATTCCCAGAGACAAATGCATATCTGGCTTTTAGTTTCTCAATGTTTCATGCATTTTTCCCTCATCCATAAAATGAGAATGCTTCCCAATAAATAACTACCATGCTTTCTTTGCATTACCCACAACTTATAGTCTAGTGTTGTGAACACAGCAGGAGGGAAGATATACTTAACTATTGATATTTGTAATTCTAGTTTAAATAATGTTTTAGCTTACAGAACACTTTATACGTATTTTATACATGGGAGATAAAATAATCCTCGTATCACAGATGAGGAAACTAAAGATCACTAAGATACAGTGACTTAGTGAATGTAACTTAGCTAGCAAGGGCAGAAATGTGATGCCTTGTCTCTTATATTTAAAGCCATTCCTTCGAGATGGAATCAATCTGCCTCCATAATACAGAAATCTAATCATGCCCTTTTTCTAAAGTCTGCTGTTAGCTATTAGGGCAATGTTTATCATTAGTTGGGAACCCCTACATTAGCTCTTTGCTCTCTACTGGACTGTCTGCATCCACTTACTGAGAATCCTCTTTAGCCAATACCTTCCCTGTATGCAAACTGTTTCTGGGAGTCTGCTTGGACATATACCGGGTGTCAGCAAAACAGGTTCTGTGCATAGGTGAATAAGACCAACTACCTTCAATACCTCTCATAAGCATATGTGTAAGCACTATTTTTCTAGAGCTATCAAATGGCTTTAAAACCACAGAAAGCAGGAAACAGAAATAGAAGGAAAAATTAAGATAGATATCCAAAAAGAGGACTAAACTTAAGAATTAGATGATGTAAGTTTCTTTCTTGGCCTCTCCATTTGCGGTTTGGACAAATTACCTAATGTCTAAAGCTTAGATTTTCATTTTAAAAATGCAGTTTTTATCAGTCTTGGTTCTGCAGAGGAACTGAGATAGACACACATACACACACACACACACACACACAAACATACACACACACAAACACACACACACATACAAACATGCACACACACATCTTATGAGATGTTTTCCAAGAATTTGGCTTATGTAATTGTAGTGGCTGATAAGAATGATATCCAAAGAGCAGCCGAGTAGATTAGAACATTTGGATCAGATGTCGGTGCTGCAGTCAGTCTTCAGGCAGAATTTCTTTTCCTCAGGGAAGCCTCAGTTTTTACTCTAAAGGCCTTTCAACTGATTCGATGAAGCCCATCTGCATCATTGAGATAATGGCCTTAAAGTCAATCAGTTATAAGTAATAACCACAGCTAAAATATACCTTCATAGGAACACCCAGATTACAGTTTGATCAAATAACTGGGTACTATTACTTAGCCAAGTAGACACATACAACTAATAATGACAAGGATGATGATGATGATGATGATGAAAAAAATCTTTCAAAATTATGAAAATCACATTCAAACACCCATTTTAAGCACTTAACACACCTAGCATAAAGTAGATGCTCAATAAGTATTATTTGAATATAAATAGAAATAAAAGTATGGGAGTGAGGAGGTATGCATTGTATCGTGCCTCTGTTTTATTTTTTCTCTTTTATCCTTCTAACTATATTTGATTCTAGTATATTGCCACTTACCTATTCTCATGAATCTAAAGCTGAGCTGACTTAGGATAAAGGTATAGTTCCCAAGAGTGATTTTTAAGTAGACATATTATGCTTGAGAGAGAGGTCCATAATTCCTCTATAGAGATAACACTTCTTAAAATCTACTGCCTGAATTCTAATATATTTTTATATTTCCCATTATGGCATCTTCATTTTTATTTTCTTATAGGCTACAAAAGTTTATACCTGTTAAAAAAAGAAATACTTCCAGATTTTTGAGGCTGTAAGGGTTATTACATAAGCAGAAAAGACACATTTGATTGTTATATCTCAATGAGTATCCACATAGACTTTTACAGTAAAGTAGAAATAGCCTTGGCCTTCGGGTGTGGAAAAGTGAGTTTTAATCCCGGTTCTGCTGCTTACTAGCTATATGACCTTGGGCGGCACAACTAACCACTGAATCCAGTTTTCCTGTCCATTGTACTATAAAACCAGCCTTGACTATCTTGCAGATTTTGAGGTTTTTAAAAAGAGATAATCTATTTTAAAAAACTACCTAATATGCTGTCTGTCTTACTGAAGATGCCCAATGAATGTTAATTATTTCAGAATCTAAATACAACATGGACATGGAATCAGAACTTCATCTAGATAATACAAACATGAACAGTGAGTTTTGCGACAAGCCAAACATCATTTTCTGCGCTAGAAATCCTTCCACTTTTCTTTGGCATTTGTGCTAGAATTCTCAAGATCTATCTTGAGCATAGGTCTCTTGTACAGATAATAACATTCTCCTGATGTATTTTTTTTTGTCAGATAAAGGGATTTGGACAATTTTAGCAGAGCCAGTATGATAAATTAATCAGAGCTTGGATATAGACCAGTGTACGGAACACTGGATGAGCACTATCAAGCCAAATGACTAATGAGTAATCAAGATCAACTTGCCAGTAAACACTCAGGCAACAGGAAGCAGGATTAGAAAAATAGGAGGTTAGACTTCTATTGCTAAGGCAAAATCAAATTACCTTTCAAAGGATAGGAATCAGACTGTAAGAACAAGAAGAAAAACATAAGAAAATAAAGAGCCAAACTGTCATATGGAACAGGACAAAAGCCAAGATGAGAAACACAGCCCCCATAGTGATATCTGCCTCCCCCTTTCCCTGATGCTGAGCTACAATTGAAGCTCATGAATTCCCAGTTTGCATGCTTTACCATAGGTCTTAGTCAATATCTTGCTTCTCAAAGTAAATAAAAGAGGCTTTTTAAAAAATTAATGATTAGTAGAAAGAACATTAATATGCTTTAATGTCATTAATTAGGAAAGACATAAAATTAGCTTCTGCTTGACTTTATACTCAGTAAGGAAAATTAAAATGACGTATTTCAAGATTTTTAGAATATCTCTTTTGTATAGTGCTCATTTGTCCTGCAAGAAATTAAGTGTTGCCACCTCAAAATTTATAGGAATCCTTTCAAATTTTATTACATCTTTCTTAATCACTAGATGTTTACAACAGTATTTTTCACTCCTTTACTTCTCATTTGGAATTTTTCCAGATAATCCTCTTGAGAAGCAAAGCTTGATAGAATTAAATGTAAAAGGCAATTATATGGAGTAGAGATGAGTGAGCGAAGAGGCAGTAAGTACTCAGTAATCCAGACACCATTATTTATTATTGTCAGTTTGGATCCTTCCTGACAATGATGACATATTCTGACTTAATACACATGCACTAATCAGCAAAGCAGAAGAAATAATAATTGAACTCTGGTCCAAGATTTCATTAAATAATGGAGGAGAGAAAAGCGGAAGTTTACTTAGAAGTATTTTTTCAATCCCTATTCATAGCACATCATCTCAAGTTAACAAGTGGATCTGATGTTAAATCTCTAAACTACTTTTCAGGACAAAATAAAACTATCAGATATTGGACATTGCACAAAATAACATAATTGGTCTATTCATTAAATGTTAATTAAGCTGCATATATGCTCATTTACATAACTAATTGTGGTATGACAAAAAAGATCATATTATAATCACACTATATAGAAAAAGCTCTGTGATATATCTTTTAAATACAGTTCTTGGACAAGGCTCTAAAGCACTTGAGTTTTTGTCAAGTGCTTTGTTTGAATCATGTCTTTCATATCTAGATTAGCTTTGTAGTCTGTTTAAGCCTCAGGGTCCACATCTATAAAATGGAAAGTGAAATAAAGTTCTTTCTTTCCATCTTTGTTTAAATAAAGTAACGCATGGAAAAGATAATTGTAAGTGGTATGGCGCTGTAAAAATGTATTATTACCTATAGTAATTATTTTATTCATTTTTATGACTCCTATGTTCCATATAAATTCTAAAAAATTATATCACTAAAACCAAAAATATAATAACCATAACTTTTCCATAAATTTTTTGTATGCTCAAATTTGTGATTATAATATTGTAACAAATACATAAAAACTTCTGCATCTAAGTTAGGCCCTCAAATTAGTTACCATTGAGTTTGTATTTAAGTTGACATTTATTAGCACCTACTAATTATAAGACATTTTTGGGTATTTAACAAATGTTATTTCAATTAATCCTGACACAGTTATACATGAGTATCATTAATCCGACTTTTCATGGAAGAAATTGGAGAATAAAAGGGGCATTATTCCAGGTCATAGAATAGTTTTCTGTTATAGCTGTTATCAATTCTTAATTTGGGGGAACTATTTGCATAAGCAAAACCTAGGGAAATGGTAGGAAAGCCTAACCTGTGACATGTGTGTCAGGACCCAAGAAAGTAAAATATTTTATATTCAGGAGATAAAAAAGAAAATGGACAGCAAAAATAAGAGACTACATTTAGAGTCCAATTTAGAAAACAAATTGGATAATAAAGATTCAGTGAGATTCTAAAATTAATGGCCTTAAAAGGCAAATGAGTTTGAGCTTAGTTCAGTGGACACAGATAGTGATTAAGTAAGGTAATACCTTGATGAGACCAATAATTTAGGAAGATAAGCCTGACAGTGATTTCCAGAATTTTGCACAAATTTGAAAATCTAGACACATGAACTGAGAATTAATATAATGCCTCAAATTTGCCCATAAAATTTAAGTTTCTTTAAAAAACATCTTAAGATGCAAAGTTTTAGACAGAGATACTTATTCTACTAATTTTGAGAAGCATATCATTATGAGAATATTGGTATGTTTGATAAGTTTAACCTGTCAGATGCCTACCAGATTTGGGGCTATATTTATTCATGAACAATTATGTATTTTCCATTTTGTAATTAACTTTACATTAGATTTACCAAATAAATTGGGACAAGGGAAAACTCACGTTATATAAGTGAAGGAAGTATGTATGACCTTGTTTGTTTCTTTGTATATGTGATGTGCGTGTATGTGTAGAGGTCATTTCTAATGCAAGGTTTATCATTTCTTTCTTAAAATATAAGAAGTCCAATTGGGGCATCAGTGTGATGGTAGACTTAACATTAACATTTATACTTTGGTATATGGTGTTTTGCAATTTGAAAATATCAATAAAATGCTAATTTAAAGATTGCATTCTTTATGGACTGATTTTTATTTTGGAAGTCCTACTTTTGACTTTCATGTTTACATCACCAACTCATATTGCAAATATGTGATAGTTACTGTTAGTAATTTGCATTATCTTGAATGACATGTTTATCTGCATATTATTTATAAAAATGTGCAATAATAAAATATCAAATTTAAAGGAGATATTTTGACTGAAATTCTCATGGTGAAGAACTGGGTCACATCCCTCTAATTCAATGTTCTATAGAAATTATTGAATACATACATACAGGCACGCCTACATCAGATTGCTAGACAAGAATGGACCTTATATCTTGAAACACAGAAGCAGATGACTCTGAATTGGTTAAGAGTAAAGGTATTTTACTTGAAATCAAAATTACTATATAAGTAGGAAGAAAATGCTGAAGAAAATACATCAATGATCATTGTTTACTTCTGTATGTAGAGGGGCATGTAATGCTGGGTAAAGGGTGAAGGAAAGGGAAGAGATAAGCAAAAAAAAATTGTTTATGACACAGACATGAATATGATCTCAGTTATGTTAATTTGTTGTTGTTGTATGTGTGTGTACATATGCCTGTACATGTGAGCAGGACTGAAGAGATATATAAGATGCTGGTCCTTCAAATGATAATATCTGGTTTTCTTGTAGTGGAGGTATTCTGGCTATTTTAATAATCTATATATTATAATTTTTTACAATGAGCATCCATTAATATAATAATGACAATATTTGTGTGGAAAAATGACAAGAAATTAGACAAGAGCAGAATAATGGGAAAATTTGAGCATAAATACATGCGTGTGTGTGTGCACGTGCACACACACACACACACACACACTCCAAAACTAGAGAACTTGCTGGGCTGGTGGCTCATACCTGTAATCTCAGCACTTTGGGAGACTGAGGAGGGCAGATCACTTGAGACCAGGAGTTCAAGACCAGCCTGACCAACATGGTAAAACCCCATCTCTACTTAAAATACAAAAATTAGCCAGGCATGGTGTTGTGGACCTGTAGTCCCAGCTACCTGGGAGAGTGAGGGAATCACTTGAATCCAGGAGGTGGAGGGTGCAGTGATCCAAGATCATGCCACTACAGTCCAGGCTGGGTGACAAAACAGAGACTCCATCTCAAAACACACACATACATCCATACACACACACACACACACACACACACACCCAACTAGGTAAGTGTTGTTCTTCATAACTAATCTCTAGAAATTTGGGATAGAAAGCCATAACAAACAGGTATGAATCATGAAATTATCAGAATAATTAATTAATAACATGGAAAATCTGGGTCAATCTGGCCTTATATTTTCATTTGTTTTGTTCTGACTGGTAGTGATATTTGCATTCAGCAAAGAGTTCAAAAAGGTGAAAAACTGGTATCTTATTGAACATGGTTTTGACTTTAAATGCTGACACTAGGAATAAGCAGAGAGCAGTCTTGTATAATACCAGTCCTTTTAAGTAGGGGGTTGAGGGAAGAAAAAAAATAGAATCTAATTCTAGGGTTACCAATTATCTCAGTTTGCCCAGAATGTTCAGTGATAAAGTTGGGAAAGTACCAGGTAAATCAAGATTGGCTGATCATCTTAGCTAATTCTTTTTTGTTTGATTGATTTTTATTTTCTGTTTTTTAATAAACTTTATTTTTTAGAGCGGTTTTAATTTCAGCCAGAATTGAGCAGAAGACAAATGATGTTGGAATTAACTTGGGGTGGCTGGCAAAATATTAGGAAAGTATTAGGGAAAGTTAGAAGATTATAGTCTCAAATCTTTTGGAAGGCTGAAAGGTATTAACAGAATGGGCTGAAGGCAGCCAGTTCATTATGTTAGAACTGTAAGTCATAGTGTAAGATTAGGATAATAAAACTTCACCAGTTAAGTCTGTTTACCCTACATCCCTTTGTCTCTACTTTGTTTACTCATGTAAACTTTGTGCTGGATGGTCCTCTCGGGGAAGTTGGAATTACCGGTTAATGGTATTTATTCTCGTCCCGGAACCAAGACCTTTTATCATTTATAAAACCACTCTTTTAACCATGTTAATTATCCACAAGCATGTTGGCTTAAAACCACTGTTATTAATCTTAACTGAATGTGAGGAGGAGCAGTGAGTGCTGGTCAGTTAGCTGCAATCACCCTCTGAAAGCAGCTGATGATCATCCCTAGCCCACTTAGATTTATTGTATTCTAGTGTGTGTGAGTGCATTCACTCATCTGGTCATTAATTCAGGGTTGGGCAGGACAGATCTCCATAGGTGGGGATCAACATCTCAAAAAGAGATTTCCCATATACCTCCTTCCCCTACAGATACACAATCTCTCCATTTATCAATATTCCCCACCAGACTAGTACATTTGTTATAACTGATGAACCTACATTGACACATTGTAGTCACCCAAAGTTCATGGTTTACATGTCTGCAGCTAAAAGTTTAGTTTTCTGAAGACAGGATAATCTCTTAGAAAACTTTCAAAGTAAGCAGTTGGACAGGAGAAATATGAACGTTTCTAGGTTATCATGACCACTAGAAGAGATGGAAAGCTCTTACGTTGAGGGGAAAATACACTAAACACTCATGACCCACTACTAGTTCTGCACTTGTTATCAAAGGCAGACCTTGATATTCTATATTATTTTAATGTGAGTGCATGTGGGGTAGGGAGAGAGATGAGAAAATATTTTGTAATTTATGAAAGATAGTTTTAGATACAGATTCCCACCAGACATTGGTATAATAAGTTTAAATATGAGGGTAAACAAATAAAAGCAGTCAATATACTAGATATAAGATGTAAACTTTAAGAACAGATCAGAGAGATATTAATTCAATGTAGAAACAAAATCAATTTAACTAAAAATAGGACAGGAGAGAGAAAAAATAAAACAAGAAAGCATATTTTTAATAGAAACATATGAGACATAACTAGATCAAAATTATAAAAAAATAGTTTGAAGGAAACATATGAAGGAAAAGAACAATTAGGTACATGCTAACAAAAAGAATACAGGCTCAGCAATATTATAAACAGATAAAGTAAAATTAAAAGTGAAAAGCATTAAATGAAACAGAGGAATATTTTATATTCAAAAGCTACAGTGCATCAAAAATATTACTCTAATAAACCTTTATTCATCCAGCAACAGAAATTAAAAATATTTATAACAAAATATGTTACAAATGCAATGTAAAATATGTAAAGGTATAATCATAATGGGATATTTTAAAGTGCCAAACTAGAAATTAATAAATTGCACGGGCAAAAACTGAAGAATTACAAAACTTTTCCCAAAATACATTTGACCTTAATTGTGGATTCCATTTTTCCAAATTTATATGCTTGCTAAAATTAATTTGTAACCCCAAGATTGACACTTGCAATGCTTTTGCTGGTATTCACAGACATGGAAAGATCTGTGAAAAATTTGGATTGCCTGATATGTACATTCTCAGCTGAGGTCAAAACAAATCCTTGTTTTCAGTTTTATACTGTAAATAAGTGGCCTTTGTAATTTACATGTAGTGCAAAAGATGCCTTTTTGCATTCTTGTGTCTTCTGTTGGTTATTTCATTTTTAAAATGCCCTCCCAAACATAGAGCTAAGGGACTGTCTAGTATTCCTAGGCACAAAAAGGCAGTGATGTGCCTTATTAAGAAAATACCTATGTTAAATAAGCTTCCTTCTAACATGCATTTTAGTGCTATTGGCTATTAGTTTAATGTGAATGAATCAACACTATATGTTTAATTAGATGTCTTTAAACAGAAACCTACATAAAGCAAAGTTATGCTATGTTTGCTCAGCTCATGAAATTATTGTGACCAAAGGCCTTTCAGGTACTGTTAAAAGAAAAATATTTAGAGGAATTAAATTTAGCAGAAAAACTAACAGAGGTTCAGAGAATTCCACCCAGCAATGTGAGTAGGTAGTATTTATAGATAGGAAGAGGAAGTGAGGTACATAAACTACTTGATTGGTTACAGCTTGGTGTTTGTCTTATTTGGGCATGATGGCATGATGTGTTAAGGCATTTGCATTATATCAACATGGTCTCATCAGTTGGTAGTCTGTGATTGTCTGAGACTCAGCTATGTGTCATGAGAATCTACTCTTAAATTGCAGTTTGTTTACAGACTAAGTTAGGTTGCAGTTTGCCACTTAGGAACTCAAAGTACAGAGGCAGCCTCAGGCCAAATTCACTTTAACAGTATATAACTTTGTATTTCCCCTAGGAGCAATGGTTCAGTATTCATTAATTCAGAGTTTACAATGACATTATAGAATATAACTACCATGACTGATGAGAATGGACTGCGTATGTGTATGTGGAAATTTGTACCATGTAGGTGAAACAATGCATACTATTTTCAGAAACCGATAGAATACCACCAAAAAATTTCAGATAGTAAGTCAGGAAAGAAATTCAATGTATTTAAACAGTAAAAAGACATGTGTTACAATCTCCTGATAAAATGCAACAAAACTAGAAATTTCTAATCAAGAGGCAACTCTTCAAATTATACACTGTTATTTTTTAAATTTTCTGTTAACATTAGCCACCCAGCAGAGCAACTAAAATTATAAAGATTGACAGCACAAAATGTTGTCAAAAAGTTGGATTAGGGGAAACCTGCACATTTCTGAAAGGAGTGTAAAATGGTACAACCACACTGGAAAATGTTTTAGCAAATTCTTGTAATTTCTAAAATAACCATGATAATTAACTGGGAAATGGAGAAGAGTGAAAGTAGGTAGTATATTCTTCGCTTTACTTTGGATGTGTTTAAAATTTGTTGTAAAAATGTAAAAAGTATTCTTCTCAGTATTGGTTGGCTTAAAGAAAATATCAAAAGTGAAAGTACAGACTATTTGGAAATGAACAACCCTCCTATCAAAACCTAGAAGTCATTTGTTCTCTGCTCCGTGTCTCGCTCTCCATATCCAATTGGCCAACAAGCTTTGTCAATTAAGTTTTTTTTTTTTTTTAATAATTCTCAAGTTGATCCTCTCTTTTTTATTCAAACTATTACTAGCCTTATCTTAGACTTCATCTTTGCTCATCTGTGTTATTACAGTAACTTACTAACCTAATTCCTTGTCTTCAGTTTGGCTTTCTACTCCAGAGTGATCTTTCTAATATACAGACCTGAACATGTTACTTTCTGGTTTACATGGTTCCAAATGCTTCTCTTTTGCTACAAAGTAAAGACCAAACTCCTTTTATAATTATGCCTATTTCAGTGATAACAAATAGCAATCTGCCTAGTAGAAATGGCAGTTTTTCAGCAGATAAATGGAGCAGATGAATGTCTAATGATGATTGCAGGATTTTCCATATACCCAAAATTTTTCTAAATACTGAAAAAATGCTTTTAATTTTTAATTTTAAAATTTAATTTTAAAATACATTTAATATGGTACAAGACAATAAATACCTTACAGGAAGCCAACTTGTTAACCCTTTTTTCTACACTTGGAAAAAGTCTGTTGATATTTTATCATTACATTTAAAATGTAATGCCTGTCAATGAAAAAGACTCAGTTTTATAGCTTTCACTACTAGAATAGTAAATAATATACCAAATATCATTGTCACAACTGCTACTGCAGTATATTTTATATTATTCTTGCCTCTTGTGTCATTTACTTCAGATTCAAAGTTCCATGCTTCAACATCCTTTTGGCTAAGCTTAGATCATATATTGAACCAGGAATAGGAGATAATATCTGACCTACCTAAGCTTCTCACGCTGTGGCTGCTTTTCTAAATATAGAAGTTTCAAATGATGGAAAAGTGTAATAAAATAAAGACCAATATCAGTTCATGTCTTACCTCTTCTGATAATCACTGGAACCACAATAGATACATATTGTGATTATCTCCATGTTTAGATGAAGAAACTGAGGTGTAAAAAGGTTAAGTGATCGCCCTAGATCATGCAGTTATTATATGGCAGGACTTTTATTTGAACCTAAGCAATCTTACTCTGGAGAGCAGCAATGGTATATATTTACAGCAAAATAGTGGCAATGTACGTATGTATAGTGTTTTGAATATTTTCTTGATGTTCAGATATACTATGCTTATTTATTGAAATTGGTAATTGCTCTTAAGAATGTGTATTTAATTTGTGTACAAAGTATTTGGCATTTCTAGAAATCAAAGCAAAAGTTAAAATAAGTTAAAAAATTATCTTGGGATCTCAGAAGTTGATTCCTAAGAAATGTACAAATTCAAAATTAAATCACTGGAATAATAAAGTCTGAAATATGATAGGATATTTTTAATGAAATCAGTGCTTATTTGCTTATGATAATACATGAGGAGAAATGTGATACTGCAGTAAAAGAACAGTTGTTAATTCAGATGAGATAACCACAAATAATTTCAAAAGCTATCTTAATTAAAGAGACTGTGTTACATTTCATCTGTGTTGAAGAGACAACTGGGACATATTTAAACAAGGTTATAAAAATTGAGCCCTAGAAAATCAGAATTAATTTGAATAAAATGTGTGGTCATGTGGTGATAGCATACTTAATGTGAATAGAAGATGTAACTGAATTGTAGTGAAGTTTAAAGAAGAAACACTGAGAGCCTTGTAAACACACTGCAGGTACATTCTGTTTGGATTTAACTATGATAAGATCTTTGTGGGGAAAGAACTAGACCTAAGTCTCTCTCAGTGCTGTCAATTACTTGTATGATACTGAGTATTTATCTCTGAAATTATTAGTGATATTCCAAATATGTCTAAGCATAGTAAAGTTATAACACTAGGATACTATATAATTTGTTAAAAATCTACTGAAAATTTTATCATTGTGTATTATTTTATGTGATGGAGTAGCTTCCTGAGATCACTGAAATTTTAGAACTTGAATCAAGTACTACAGTCAGTGTTTGGATAGCCTGTCAATTAAATGGCTTCCTGGTTTTCTGACATTGTTTTTCGAATTGGAAAATTTATTTTATTTATTATACTTTAAGTTCTGGGGTACATGTGCAGATCTTGCAGGTTTGTTACATAGGTATACACATGCCATGGTGGTTGCTGTAACCATCGTCCGACCATCTACATTAGGTGTTTCTCCTAATGCTATTCCCCCCCAGCCCCCCAACCCCTGCTATTAAAATCACATATGTCACAGGGATTCTGTATATAGAGTCTCCTAGTAGAATTGCTGATGCTTTCTTTGCAACTAAAAGTAGAAATCACACTTCACTTTTTATTATCTCAAAAACATGCTAAATATTTCAAAACTATTTGTGGTCGTGGTATGGAATTAGGAAGATTAATATTCTCTAAGTTGACACTAATAGAATTGTGCAATGACAATAACATTCTATATATGCACTGTTTAATACCCTAGCCACTAGGCACACATGGCTAATTGAGTACTTGAAATGTGGGTAGTGTGAATAAGGGACTGAACTTTTAATGCTATTTAATTTGAAGCAATTTAAATACAAATCTAAATAATCACATGTAGTTAATGTCTATGTATTAATCAATGTGGATTTAAGACTTTAAAATAAAAAAAAGCCATGTTTGCAGAACACAAGAAAACTTTTCCATTAATCAAAAATAGTTTATAGCAATTAAGATATGCATTTTATCTTTTCTACACAGATAATATTAATTTTCAATTAATATTTAGTTTGGGAGACTAGATACAACATTACTCAATTTAAATGTGCATTTTTAATAGAAAATCTTCTAGACAGGTAGAATTTCTAAATATCCTCTCTTCTCTCTCTGCTAGCCTCATACAAAGTGTGGCATACAATAGGTACTTTATAAATATTTATTCAAAGGATGAATGATAAAAATAAAATAAAATGAATATCCGAAATACTGCTTCAATGGAAAGAACCATTAAATCAGTGGTCATAAATGTACTGTGGTAGCACAGACTTAGATGCACGTGTTATTTTGGAATTTTGATTTCACTGAAGCTCTCCAAAGTTCAACCCTGTCCATGAATGTTTCAACAAAATCAATTTTGGCTCATTGTTGATTTTTCATTAATGCTCTGCCCATCTCAGAGCTGTTGCATATTGCTTTACCAAGTGACCAATGCTGATTTTTATTCAGTAAATATTTGTTGGACATGTGCTATCTTTCAGACACCCTGTTGGAGAGGCAGTGCATTGAGAAAGGCTGTGAGCTCTGGAGCCTGATCACCTGGATTGGATTCCTGCCTCTCCACATATTGTACAACCGTGGGCAGGTTACTTATTCTTGCTATGCCTCAGTTTCTGTTTCTGTACAGTGGGGATAATTATAGGATGTATAATTGGGTATTTTGAAGGTTAAGTGACTCAATAATATATATCACAAATTTAGAATAGTACCCAGTATACATTAGGCAATTAGTAGATAATAGGTATTAAGTGTTGAGGATTCAGGAATTAACAAAACAAAGTATATGACCTTATATGGCTTAACTGGACACTGAGTATATGAAGTGATATGGTTTGGATATTTGTCCCCTCCAAATCTCATGTTGAAATGTTATCTCCAATGTTGGAGGTAGAACCTGGTGGGAGGCATTGAATAGATATAATCATATTTATTTTAAAAATTTACTAAAATACTATATGTTCATTAAGAAAATAGTGCAGAAATATAGAAAACAACTGTAAAAGTGTTCTCCTGAACCCATGCTCCAATACCATATTTTTGGTTTGTGTTTTTCCAGGCTCTTTTATTGATATGCAAATACAATTACAGATAAACATATTTCTTATATTAGTCATGACTATGTTAGTCATAATCTTCTGAAATTTTTATTCAATATTACATCTTTGACATGTTTTCATACTACTTTCTATACTGACCTGTCTTATTGTGCCAATGACTGCCTACCATTTATCATTAAGAATATACCAGGGATTGACAAACATTTTCTAAAAAAAGCCAGAAAGTAAATATTTTAGGTTTTGCAGTTCAAGAGATCACCTATTCTGCTACTGTAGCATGAAAGCAGTCATATACAATAGATAAATAAGTGAATGTGGCTTTGTTGACAGGCTGTATATAGTGGAGGGAGTATAGGATTTGGCCCATGAATTACAGTTTGCTGACTCCTGGAATATACTACCAATTTAAAAATAATTTTAAAAATAATTTTTAAACCAAATCTTTTCAAGATAAAGTACCCACACATATTAAAAAGTTTTAAACTACCCTGAAGGGTGTAAAATTAAGGATTTTTTTCTCCCCATTCATTCCCTAGTCCCACTCAAGTAACATAAACATTTTTGCCAGATTGTTTTTTGTTGTTGCTGTTGTTAGCAACTCTTTGAATAATATTCTTATGTTGCTGTTTCTTGATTTAGAGACATGTTGCTTCCACAATAAACAGGTGGTAACAAAAACATGTTGACTACCTAATGCTGAAAAATGAAACATTTTACTACATCGTTACTTCTTACTTTCTCTTCTGTCCTCCTCTTGACTTTGTTATATTATTATTTTATTTGTAATGAGGTTTGTATGTGTACAATTGATTCAGTAATAATAATGCAGTCTTCTGTGCTTCCTTTCTGGGTTAATTATTTTTAAATTGAAATAACAAAACAGTATTACTAAGGTTTGAATGTGTCCCCCAAAGTTTACGTGTTAGAAACTTAATCCTCAATGCCACAGTGTTGGGAGAAGGTACCTTTCAGAGATAAGTTGATCATTAGGGCTTTGTCTTCATAAATTGATGAATGTAGTAACTGCAGGAGTAGGTTTATTATAAAAGTTATTTCAGCCTTCTCCAGCTTTGTTTCCCACACGTGTGCTCTTTCGCCCTTCTGCCATGAAATGATGTAGCAAGAAGGCCCTCACCACATGTAGTCCCATGATCTTGAACTTTCCAGCCTCTAGAAATGTAACAAATACCTTTTTGTTGTCTATAAATTACACAATCTCAGACATTCTGTATGCCAGCAGAAAATGGACTAGGACAGAAAATTGATACTGAGGAATGTAGGGTTGCTATAACAAATACCTGAGAATGTGGAAGTGGCTTTAGACATGGGTAATGGGTATAAGCTGGAAGAATTTGGAGGAAAAGGCTAGAAAAAGCCTAGGTTGCTGTGAATGAAACATTAAAGGAAATTCTGGTGAGGGCTTAGAAGAAGATAAGTTATTTACCTTGCTGTGATAATGATGTTGAAATATGAACAGTAAAAGCCATTCTAGGTCAGGCATGGTGGCTCATGCTTGTGTTCCCAGCACATTGGAAGGCTGAGGTGGGCAAATTACCTAAGGTCAAGAGTTCGAGCTGCCTTGGACAACATGGAAAAAATACAAAATTAGCTGAGTGTCGTGGTGCACACCCATAATTCCAGCTATTCAGGAAGCTGAGGCAAGAGAATTGCTTGAATCCGGGAGGCAGAGATGGCAGTGAACTGAGATCACTCCACTGCACTCCAGCATGGGTGGCAATGGGAGACTCTGTCTCAACAAAAAGAAAAGAAAAGAAATAAGGAGTATTGGAAACCAAAGTAAAGGCAATTCATGTTACACAGCTGCAAAAAACTTGGCATAATTTTATCTGATTTTTAGGATTTTGTGGAAGGCAGAACTTAAGAGCAATGAGCTAGTATATCTGGAAGATAAAATATCTAAGCAGCGAAACGTTCAAGGTGTTTCACAGCTTATTTTGGCTGATTCCAGTAAAATTACAGTAAAAAAGAACAAATAAATGACCTTAAGACAGAATTTATAATTAAAAGCGAAGTAGAATGGAAAGATTTGGAAAAATCTCAGCCTGGATATGTAAAGAAGAAAAAAGAATATTCCAGAGAGAATAATATATGCAACCATTTTCTATAGAGATTAATATGGGTGAGGGAAGCTGGGATCCAGCCATCAAGACAGTGGGAGAATGATCCCCAAATCATTTCAGAGATCTTCAAGGCGATCTAGAACTTTGAGGGCAAAGTTTCCAAAGAGGTCCCTGTGAGACTTCAGAATTCACTGTTCTGTGCTGCCTTGGGGCTCTGCTTCCAGAGTTCTGGTGGAGTGCCCCTTGGTTGCATTAGTCATGGCTCAAACAGGCCCAGGTGTAGCTTGACCAAGTTCTCCAGAAAATACAAGCTATGAACTTTCATGGCATCTGCATGGTACTAATTCTGCGGGCATGCAGAATGTAAGAGATGTGAGGGCATGGCTTTCTCCCAGATTTCAAAGGATGTTGTGTGCTGCCTTGGAATCAAGGGTGAGACGTGTCACAGAGGTGGAGTCACTGCGGAGAGCCACTCCTAGGGCAATGCCCAGTAGTGCCGTAGAAATGAGGCTACCACAGTGAGTCTCCAGTAGAATAATGCATAGTGGAGCCATGGTGAGTGGGGCAGCCCCCGAGATCCCAGAAGTGTAGTGCCACCTATGTGTAACTCCAGCCTCGGGAAACTTCAGGCACAAGACACCAAACTGTGAAAGCTGCTAGGAGGACTGGGCCTGACAAAGCCACAGGGGTAGGGCTTCCTGAGGTCTTGGGGGCCCAACCACTACCTTAGTGTGCCTAAGATACAGAACATGAAGTGAAAGGCGATTATTCTTCAGTTTTAACACTAACTATTGTTTTCCCTATTTGGCTTTGGATTTACTTGGGACCAGTTGTTTCTTTCTTCATATTATATTTCTTTTGAAATGGGAATGTCTATCCTATGCCTGTCCCACTATTATATTTTGGAAAAAACATAACTTAATTTCACTGATTCACAACTAGAGATCAATTTGCCTCAGGATGAATTGTATTTTGAATTTCATTCATCTGATTCAGATAAGATCCTGGACTTTGAATTTTTAAATTGGTGCTGAAATGAGTTTATTATTTGGGGTGTTGGGAGGGAATGAATTTATTTTGCATTAGACAAGACCATACAATTTGAGAAAGAGGGGTGGAATGCTATGGTTTTAATGTGTCTTACAAAATTCATGCCCTGGAAACTTAATTTTCAATGCAACAGTGTTGAGATATAAGACTTTTGGGAGGTGATTATATCAAGAGGGCTTTGTGGTCATGAATTATTTAATGTGGTTATTGTGGGAGTGGATTCATTATCATTAGTGTAGATTTGTTATAAAAGCAAGTACAGCCCTTTTGTATTCTGTCTCTGCAGCATGATCTCGTGTCTTTCTGTCCTTCCACCATGGAATAACACAACAAGGCCTTTTTCAGATGCTGGGACTTTGATATTAGACTTCCCAGCCCCTAGAACTGTGAGAAATGCTTTTATTTTTTTACATATTACCTAGTCTCTGGTATCCTGCTGTAGCCAGACCAAACAAATTAAAACAATTATTAACATTATTGTAATTATGTAAATATATTTACCTGAAAACCAAGTACTGACAGAACCTGTAGAAAAAGATGCTTTTGTTACTGAGCCCCAGATTCTAGGAGATGATCTCAATAATCCTAATTCAAGGCATTCTCTCTTAATTTCTTTTTAATTATGTTTGCTTTTTCCAGGTCAAACTCAGTTGCTTATAATTTGAATCAGTTTTCCTTTATGTCTTTTAAATTAGTTTGAATTAACTCCTCAAGTAATACACATGCTGATACACACAGGTAGTAAGTAGCAAGTCATAAATTTTGAGTCAGTGCATGTCTAAAGTGCTTTTATTTTTGCTTAAGGCCTTAATTAAAGCTTTTGCCCTCAATTTTTAATTCAAAGTTGAAAATCATTTGCCTTATGAATTTCAGGCAGTATTCCACCACTATCAAGTATTCAGTGCTATAGCTGAGGAGTCTCAGAGCATTCTAATCTTCATTATTTTGTAAGTAACCAACAAGTACATTTTCCCTCTTTAACTCTGCGTTCTTTTTTATCCTTAGAAATGTGGAAGTTTTAAATGTTTTTTACATGTTGTTCTTATTGTTTAAATTATTATTATTCCTGTGGATCGAAATAGTACATGGTAAGGATTATTCTGAACACTTACGTCTTTATTTCAAAATTATTTTGAAATACACAGATCCATAAACTATAAATATATAGCTTAATGAATTGCTATAAAAGCAAACACTCATTTAACCACTACTCAGTTTAAGAAATACAATTTCGCTGACCACCAGAAGCACTTAATATCTTCCTCCCAAATTACAACTCTTCTCCCATCCCACTAAAGATAATCAGTATCCGGCATTCTATCAGTTTCTTGTTTCCTTCAAAAAATGTTCATCACCCAAGTATGTGTGAAAACTGTAGATTCATTTTTCCTATTTTCCAGCTTTAAATAGATTGAGTCATATGGTATGTATTTAGTGTCTGAATTCTGTTGCTTATATTTGTAAAATTCATGCCTTTTGTTCCTGTATAGTCTTCTATAAAATATCAGTTTACTAACTGATGTTATTGTTAATGGGCACCGAGGTATTTCTAGTTTGAGACTATTATAAAAATATTGTTAAAAATATTGTTATGTCTTTTGATAAACATCTGTTCACATGTCTGTTGAGTGTAAGTATATCATAAAATACATAAATTAATCTTCAGTAGGCAAGGTCAAAATGTTTTTCAGAGTTTGCACTGATGTGAGAAATATATGAGGGTTTCTACATCTCAACCAGCTGTTTGCATTGTCTTTTTTTATATATAAATTTTAGACATTCTGGTGGATATATGGCATAATGTGAGAGAAACAGCTATGCTGGACTTGGTGGGACTAGTCTACAGATAGTCTCCTATAGGAGACTGAGTAAAAGGCTCCACTTACTGGGATGAGAAAATAAAAAAAAGTATAGTCTCCAGAGAAGAGGCCTCAGATTTTAGTTAAAGCAAATAATGCTTTTTCACAAATCTTTCCTTTTTTTCTTTTAGTTAACTTATTCGTGAAGAACGACACTGCTGCCGCACTTAAATAATCTGGTCATGCTAATACTCTTTGCCCTGAAAGAGCTTAGAATGTATAGTGGGAAAGCGTAGCTTAGACATGCATAAAGGGTGTTGTAAGAAATAATATATGGTTTGTAAAAATGGATTAAAAATGTTTTACAAGATTGCAAAGCAGAAAAAAAGTAACTTTTGGATGAGTATATAAGGAATAGTATCATGGAAGAAGGACATTTGAACAGCAATTTGGAAGAAGGAAGCATTGATAATCAAGAATATTTATCAAATTATAGTTTTTTCCATACTATGAACTGCTTCAAATGAATTACTCACTGCAGCACCCATATGAGGAGTACTATTGTGTTCCCACTTAACAGATGCAAAAAAAAAAAAAAAAAAAAGAGAGACTCAAATAAGTTAAGTGACTTTCCCAAAGACACACAGCTGATGAATGGCAGACCCAGAATTTTAACCCAGGTGCATCCACCTCCAGTACCTACACTTTAAAAGGAAAAACATAAGTAGTAACTTATTGAAGACTGATTATGTTCAATAATTTGTATGAATTATGGCTGGTTTTACAACAACTCCAAAATAAGTATTATCTCCATTTTAGAGCTGAGGAATTTGAGACTAAGATGGTTTAAATAATTTACTTTTTTACTATACTATACTTTCACCCAGGTAAGCAGAAAAAACTCAAGTAAAGCAGGTAAAGAGCACCTCACATTCAACACATCCATTAAGATTTTGTCTTTGCATATAAGTTGGATGATTGGCAGATATAGAATATAAAACAGAAAGCATAAGTTGGCACTATGCTGATATGACCTTGACTGCCAAATTGAGATGTTCTAACAACATTCTATAGCCAGTTGGGAACCACTGACTTTTGCGGAGAACAGATACAATAATACTTCTATCTTACACAGGTAAACCTGGTGGTAGTATGTATCGTCATTTGGGCTGTCAAGATTGCAGTTAGAAAAACTTGAAAAGGGAGCTACTACATAAACTCTAGAGAAGAAACAAAGGGGAGAGGATAAAAAGGAAAATGGAGGACAGGAGTTACAGAGTAGGTCGGTTGCAGAACTGGAAGCAGAATTCATGCATTCAATCCTTAGTCCAATTCATAATCTATATATTTATTCTTGAATAAAACTTTTTCTTGAATCAGATTTTCAGTGAAAATTATTGAAAAAGATGTGACTATATCAAGTGACTGGTACCTCTGGAAAATTGCTGTTTCTGCAAAATATGTCCATTTTGGCTCATTTCCCTTATCATGTGAAGCACTAACAGTGGAAGAAAAGCAAATCATTCATCTAAAATAATCCTGAAAACTGTATGCATGTAAGTTCGTTCACCTAATTACCAGATTTGGCTATAAAGTTACATACTTAAATGACATCTAAAAGGCCAGGAATTAGGAGGGTAGTGAAAGCATGCATTAATCATGAGGAAATGACTAAAAAGAGCATCTTATGTCTGCAGTGTTCACTCACATAAATAATACTGGACCATTTCCCATCTGTCATATTCTATGAAGATTTGCACTGTCCTTTGCTCAGATGCATTGTCCTTGAAGTGCAGTTAGCATTGTAGTGTGAAACACCAACTGTTCTGCCATGACAGAATGAGTCTAGGCAGCAAGCATCTGATACTGTGAGAGCCTTATGGCTATTGAAGAATAAATGTGGCAACAGTTATGTCCAGGAGGCATCATCAGTGCTTACAACTGCCAAAACAGGATTTCGAGAATATCCATTTAAGAGTCCTGTCAATTAATTATAATGACAATAGTATAGCAACTAATTTACTTCAAGTGGCTCCCTCTGCTAAATTCATAATTTTATTAATGCTGGCCACTTATCATATTTTTCCTTCAAATACACACATATATACACATAGACACACATGTATTCTATAAATTTATATGTATATATCTATATGTATGAGTTGAGTTTCATTTAATTACACATTAAAATTGACTTTCAGCTTTGTGACAAGAGATGCTATTTCCTATTTCTTAGGAATGAGCTTTAATTCCATTTTGTGGAATTTTTGGAATAGTGGACCATAAAAAATCTCTTTGGTTTCACCATAACTAACACTTGCTGAGTTCCTAAACTTTCCAGACATTATATTAAGCATTGGAACCCAATGAACATGCAATCCCTTTGCCATAAGATGTAGGGTTATAGCATCCTGCTATTAAGCTTTACATGGACTTTTCAGCAGCCCATTGGAATTTATAACCTTGTGTCCAGACTGAAATTGGTTTTCAGTTTGATGTAATATTATGTATCTATTTCTGCTTTTGTTGCTGGTGCTTTTGAGATCATATACAAAAAAAAATTGTCCAGACAAATATCAAACAGTTATTTTTCTATGTTTTCTTCCAGGAGTTTTGTGGGTTCAAATCTCATATTTAAGACTTTAAACTATTTTGATTTAATTTTTATGAATGGCATAAGATAGAGGTCTAATTTCATTCTTTTGCAAGTGGAGATCCGGTTTTCTCAACACCATTTGTTAAAGAGATTATTATTTTCCCATTGTTATTTTTGGTGCCACTGTCAATATTAGTTATTCATATCTAAATGGGATAATGTCTTGGCTGTCTATTTTGTTCCATTGGTCTATGTGTTTGTTTTTCTGCTAGTAACATACTACTGTGATTACTATAGCTTTGTAATAGACTTTACAATCAGGACGGATGAAGTCTCCTGCTCTGTTCTTTCTTAATATTGCTTTGGCTTTTGGTGATCTTTTGTGATAAAATAATTTTAATATTGTTTTGTTCTTTTTTCATGAAAAAATGCCATTGGATTTTTAATAAGGATTACATTAAATCTGTAGATGACAATGGGTAGTATGGATATTTTAACAGTATTAATTCCTCCAGTCCATGCACACAGTATATCTTTCCATTTAATTCATCTGTGTCTTCTTCAAATACTTTCATCAGTGTTATAGTTTTTTGTGTAGAGATCTTTCACCTTCTTGGAGGTGTGTGTGTGTGTGTGTGTGTGAATTCATTTATTAGTTGAAGTTATTTTATTCCATAGAGTCTTCAGGGTTTTCCATATATAAGATTATGTATTCTGCAATTAGAGACAATTTACATTTTCCTTTCTGATTTATATCCCTTTCATTTTGATATCTCACCTAACTGCTCTAGCTAGGACTTTTAGTACTATGTTGAATAGACGTGAGAGTCAGCATCCTTGTTTTGTTCTTGATCTTAGAGGACAAGCTTCAACTTCTCATGGTTGAACATGATTTTAGCAGTGAGCTTGTCATATATGGCCTTTTTTCTGTTGAGGCAAAGTTGTTCTGTAGCTACTTATTGACAGATTTAATCATGAAATGATATTGAATTTTGTCAAATAGCATTTCTGCATCTACTCCAGTGATCACATGGTTTTGTCCTTCAGTTATTTTGTTCTTCATTCTGTTAATGTGGTGTACCACATTTATAGATTTGCGTATGTTGAACTACTGTGGTATCCTCGAGATAAGTCCCACTTCATCATGGTGAATGACCTTTTTGATGTGTTATTAAATTTGGTTTGATAGCATTTTGTTGAGAATTTTTACATCAATATTTATCAGGGATATACTGTAATTTTATTTTCTTATAGTATTCTTGTCTGACCTTGATATCATGGAAATGTTGGCCTTGTAGAGTGAGTTTTGAAATTTTCCCTATTGTTTAATCTTTGGGGTAAAAGCTTAAGAAGGATTGGTACCTCTTCCTTAAATATTTGGTAGAAACCAGCAGGGGAGCTATCAGATCCTGGGCTTTTATGTGTCGGAAAACTATTACTAATTCAATTTTTAAATTTTTTGTTGATCTCTACAGATTTTCTACTTTCTCTTGATTTAGACTTGGAATTTACCCATTTCTTCTAAATTATACAATTTGTTATCACATAGTTTTTCATAATAGTCAATTATGAAATCTTGTATTGATGTGGTATTAGTTGCAATATCTCCTCTTAAATTTTTGGTTTTATTTGAGTCTTTTCACTATTCTTAGTCTAGCCACAGGTTTGTTGATTTTGTATATTTTTTTCAAAAAAACAACTTTCAGATTAATTGATCTTTCCTACTTCTAAAATTCTCTATTTGATTGATTTTTGCTCAATCTCCCCCCCCCACCCCCACACTAATGCTGAGCTTAGTTTGTTCTTTTTTTAGTTCCTTGGGTTTTAATATTAGGTTGTTTATTTGGAATCTTTCTTCTGTCTTGATGTAGGTGTTTTTTTTTTTTTTGTTTTTGTTTTTTTTTTTTGCTATAAACATCTCTCTTAGAACTGATTTTTCTGCATTGAATACATTTGATCTCAAGCTATTTTTACATTTCCCTTTTAATTTCTTCTTTGACCCTTTGATTGTTCAGTAGCATGCTGTTTAATTTTTTTGTGTGTTTTGTAAATAAAGTTTTATTAGAACAGAACTGTGGCCACTCATTTACTTTTTGCTGATGGCTGCTTTTGCATATAACTTCAGAGCTGACCTGTTGCAACAAGCACCATATGGACCACAAACCTAAAATATTAACTATGTGATTCTTTTTTAAAATTGTACTTTAAGTTCTAGGGTACATGTGCAGACCTTGCAGGATTGTTGCATGTGTGAACCTATGCTGTTTAATTTTTTATGTTTTTATATTTTCCAAAATTTCTGTTATTGATTTTTAGTTTAATAACGTTGTGATTAGGAAAGGTACGTGAAATGATTTCAGTGTTTCTAAATTTGTTCAGACTTATTTTGTGGCCTAATAAGTGATCTATCCTGGGGAATATTATGTGTGCCATTGAGAAGAATGTGAATTCTGTTGTTGCCAGAATGAATGGTATGTTAGGTCCATTTGGTCTAAAGTGTAGTTCAAGTTCAATGTTTTCTTATTTACTGTCTGGATGATTTTTCCATTGCTGGAGGTAGGGTATCAAAGTACCCTATTATTATTGTATTATAATCTCTCTCTCCCTTCACATCTGTTAATATTTGCTTAATATATTTAAGTGCTCTGATCGTGGATGTATATATTTACAATTGTTATAGATACCGTCTTTATGAATTGAAATATTTCTAAGATATAATGACCTTTCAAAGTTTATAAAGTCTAATTTATTTTGTATAATTATAGATACATTTCTTCTCTTTGGTTTTCATTTGCATGGATATCTTTTCTGTGTTTTTACTTGTAATATATTCATGGCCTTAAGTATGAGGTGAGTTTCTTGTGGGGAGCATATAGTTGTGTCTTTCTTTTTCTTTCCTTTTCTTTTCTATCTATCTATCTATCTGTCTATCTATCATCTATCTATCTATCTATCTATCTATCTATCTATCTATCTATCTATCTATATCTGAGATGGAGTCTCGCTCTGTCACTCAGGCTGGAGTGTACTGGTGTGATCTTGGCTCACTGCAACCTCCACCACCCAGGCTCAAGCGATTCTCCTGCCTCAGCTTCCAGAATATCTGAGATTATAGGCATGTGCCATGATGCCCGGCTGTTTTGTAACTTCAGTAGAGATGGGGTTTTGGCATTTGGCCAGGCAGGTCTTGAACACCTGATGTCAAATGATCCGCCTCCTTGGCCTCCCAAAGTGCTGGGATTACAGGTGTGAGCAACTGCACCTGACTGGGTCTTTCTTTTTAAGTCATTCAGATAGTTTGTGTCTTTAGATTAGGTAAATTAATAAATTTACATTCAAAATAATTATTGTTAGATAATGACCTGATACTGCCATTTTGTTCATTGCTTTCTGATTCTTTGGTAGATCCTCTGCTTCTTTTGCTTTTTTCTTTTGAGATTAAATGATTTTTCTCTAGTGGAGTTGTTTGATTTCTTACATTTTTTTTTTGTCTTTTGTGTATCTTCTTTGGATTTTTGCTTTCTGGTTACCATAAGGCTTACTTATAACTTCTTATAGTCATAAAAGACTGTTTTGATATATAATCAATATAATATTGATCATATAAATTAACTCTAGACTTTTACTCAACCTTGTTACATTTAATGATTTGATGTCATGGTTTACATATTTTTATGTTTTATATCCCTTAACTATTCAAGCTAATAGTATTTTGTTTTTCCATTTAGCTTTCATACTGAAAATAAAAGTGGCTTATAAACCACCAAGCCGGGCACATGTCTATAATCTCAGATACTCTGGAAGCTGAGGCATATAGTTGCTCTGGAAGCTACAGTATTTCTGTTTACATTTTTAAATAATTTCAATCTATCTGTTAAATGTCTATTGTTTATTATTTATAAAAGTTTACTGAGTTTCCTTAAAACAGTTATTTTGAATTTGCATATTTCATTTAACAATTTCATTGGGGTCAGCTTCTAGGAGATTATTGCATTATTTCAGTAGTGCTATGTTTTCTTGACTTTTCATGTTTCCTTGTGTTAATGTCTGCACATACAGTGGAGTAGTCACATCTTGCAGATTTTAGGGATTAGTTTCATTGCCTGTGGGAGGTGTAAGAGTACTTGCTTGATGAAGTGCGGTAGTACTGGCATCAGAGTGTGCTGCCCATGTAGTCTCTGTGAAGCTCTGGTAGCTGAGGTCAGTGTTGAGAAACATTTCAAGGATCCATAGTGACCAATTCTTTGGATTTATACCATGGCAACATGGGTTTTTGGGATATTCGGTAGCAATGGCTGCTAATGTCCTCTCAATCTTTTTTCCTTCCACAAGGGAATCTGTGGCTGAAGGGATTCCTCTTAGATTTGGGTCTGGCTTGTGAGTTCACTTGCACTGATGGTAGCATCAGTGTCTGATTCATGGAACCCATGGAGCGGTCATATAACTGAATCCTGAAGTAGAGTCATTAATGAGTGACTATGGCTTTGGGGTCCTGGGTGATAATGGCTATTGTGCTCAGGGTACTGACTCCCTGGCTGCTTAGTTTGTAACATAATTTGAAGCATGGATGCTTTTAAACCAGCTTCAGGAGATGAGAATGGGAGCACTGGTTGGGGCAGCATTATAATAATTCCAGAGTCTGGGTGGTGCCTAGATCTCTGTGACAACTGAGCCAGTGCTTGGAATACAGGCATTGAGATCTTGGCTCTGGGACCCAGAGTGCCAATAAGCTTGTGGTTACTTTGATGTTTGAAGTATGACATATGTGGTGCAGCCTTGGTGCCTGCATTCAAAATGTAGGCATGTGTTAGCTTTGGATAGGGTCAATCTTTCAATAATGGCTGAGCAGGTGCCTGGAATATAGGCACACACAATGAGAGCTTGACACTGGGACTCAGAGAGTGAATTAGCTCACTATGGTAATTACTTTGGGATCTGAGATATGGATGGATACAGTGCAACCATAGATCCTGGATCTGGAGTGTGGGTACTTGTGCGGTGACCATAGCTCTAGGGTCAGGGCACAGAAGGAGTGTGGAGAGGCTTATTTCCCAATGGAGTTCAACCGTGCTTGGGCTGGGGAGGGATGTGTAGCTATGTGTCTATTTTCATGGTTCTCTGTCAGGAATGATCATTGGTAAGAGATGCCAGTGTCCTCTGAGGAACAGGCCACTGGAGTCCATGGTGGTTGTTGCCTTATGGCTAATATTTCTTACCTTTGTCATTTTTTTTTCTCATAACTGTCTTCTAGTGTCTTAATTCTGCCTTTCTAACGAGCAATTCTTTCTATGTGAATATTTTGCATGTTTCTTTCCAGTGTTGCTACAGATTCCTTAATGGTCTCCTAGAATATTTTGCTTTGTGCATAGCTGTCTACATATATTTTCATTTTTTTAATTTTTAAAAACTTTGTGGGTACATAGGTATATATATTTATGGGGCATATGATATGTTTTGATACAAGCATGTAATGTGAAATAGCATGATGGAGAATGGGTTATTCACCCCTACCAGCATTTATCCTTTGAGTTACAAACAATTCAATTACATTGTTTAAGTAATTTAAAAATATAAAATTAAATTATTAAATATACAGTTTTAAACAATATTTAAAATATGTGATTAAGTTATAATTTTAAAATATATGATTAAGTTATTCTTGACTATAGTCACCCTGTTGTGCTATTAAATAGTAGGTCTTGGTTGGGCACTGTGGCTCATACCTTTGTAATCCCAGCAACTTGAGAGGCTGAGACAGGTGGATTGCTTGAGCTCAGGAGTTTGAGACCAGCCTGGGCAACATGGCAAAACACCATCTCTACTAAAATCCACACCCTAAAAGTAGCTGGGAGTGGTGGTTTGTGCCTGTAGTCCCAGCAACTTGGGAAGCTGATGTGAGATAATTGCTAGAGCCCCAGAGGTAGAAGCTACAGTGGGCTGAGATTGCACCACTGCACTCTAGCCTGGGCAACCCAAGTGGGATCCTATTTCAACAAAAGAAAACGGAGGTCTTAAACATTTCTTCAAAATTTTTTTGGTACCCACTAATCCCCTCCACCTCCCCTTCAATCCCCTACTACCCTTCCCAGCCTCTGGTAACCATTCTTGTACTCTCTATCTTAATAAGTTCAATTGTTTTGATTTGTAGATCCTACAAATTAGTGCAAATATGCAATAATTATCTTCCTGTGCCTGGCTTATTTCACTTAACATAATGATCACGGTTCTGGCAATCTTGGTAACATCACCTAAGTAGGCTACTTTCTGATACAGGAAGCTTCCCTGCTCCAGCTTCCCCACCCCAACCAAGAAAACATAAACATACATAATCATTAATATAATTTCCATGAATAATATTTTATATTTCTGCCAGTTAAAATAACACCTCCATATCCATCCACAGCAGGTATTTAGTCACTGGAATATCAAAGAGAAACACCAAAAGCAAAGAGTTAGACAGTTAGAAGAATGTGTCAGGGTTTGTGGGAACTGGCTCCTCTTCCTTAGAATCTGTTCATACTGAGCCATAACTCTTATAAAAAGATAAAAACATTATCTTGAAACTGAATAATTTTGTTTGGTTTTCATTGTGTAATTCTCTTTGATTTGGTTCATAAGGTAATAAAGAGCATTTTGCTTACTGCACTAGCAATACTCAGTATAAGAGCATTTCCATAGATACATGCTGTGTTGGTGGTATTAGTCAGGATTTTGGAGCTTAGACAAATGACTCTCACAAATTCCTAATCACATGAAGTCTCAACCTGTGGAATACTATTTAGTTTCTTCACACACTCAACATTAAAGTATAGCTTATCTGTTTTATAATGGATCATAATAATAATTTTCTAGTTACAGAATAATTCATCTATAAACTCAGGATCTAGAAAGAGTCAGGTAGTAAAAGTAGAGAATGTTTTTATACAAGTTACTTTCTTTTGAACCGATCTTCATGATCAGTATGTAGACATCATTAAACATATCTTATTATATCAATACATACATAGAATAATATATAAACATTTATGTAAGTATATATAAATATGTATATATTATTCAACAGATATAATTTTGATTGTTGAGTTGTGAATTTAAAGTATTCCTAAAGATAAAAATTGGAATTTACCATAAAATCCTACAGAAACTGATATTCAAACAAATATTTTAAAATATACCCATTTTCAAGTCTTTATTCTTAACTGTGAATGTTCCTTTATCAAATAAAATGAAAAATTTAAATAACATTCTTTTAAAACCACTTCAGAAGGCTTTTATGAAGAGTCATAAGAGACATATGCATTAGATTCTGCCAATATTGGCATCTTTTCAAATTATTTTTCAGATATTTTGAAAGCTGAAATTTTAATCAGTTTTAACATGGATTTCCATTGCTAAGCATTGCCTTTGTCACTTTTATATATAAAAAGTCATTTCTTACCTAATGTGATATAATAACTTTTTATAAACCATGGGCAAATTTTTCAAAGCTTGATTGTATTTCATTTTCTCACACTGGGACTAACTTTAAAACATCAAAGCTACAGAATGCTAATCAGCCTGGCTGCTAGGGCTGATGGTCTTCTAGTATTTAGACTCAATCAAGTGTCTTTGCCAGTGACAATGATGTTGAAATAGGTTTGAGTCAACTGGTATAATATTCCTTACTATTCTAACGTTTTATAGTTTTCCTTTCCATGAAAAATATCTATTTTTTCTGTGTCATTCTTATGCCAAGCTTCTATACCTAGGAATTATGGATATCCAGTATAAAGAAGTTTTATTTAATAATAGCAAACAGATGGCTAGTACAAATTAGTAAGAGTTCTTCATCTTATAGAAGATTTTATAATATATAAAATCTTCTCATCTTATAGAGAAGTCAATGTAAAATGGATGAGTACAGAGAAGGGATGAAAAGGCATGGAGTTAGATTAAACTTGAAAGAATAAAATGTCTGCTGAAAAGCACAAAGATGCACCTGTGTTGAACACTGCATAATTAAATTTTTCATCAGTCTTTTCTAAGTGTAGCACATTATCTTTTTTGAAAATTTGTTTTCTGTTTCTTATTTGGTGTGAGAGTCACTTTGATAATCTTTAGGGCCATGGTTTAACCAAGACACAATCATCACGGCAGTATCATCTTCTATGACCATGCAAATTTTGCTGGGCAGGAGTTATGATATCCAACAGCCACTTATTTAACTATAAAAACATTGATATTACCACAGATTTTCATCCATGGCTCATAAAAAATATAGAAGCAAAGCAATATAGGCCTTGCTCTGAAGAACAGATGATATGTCAAGGTTCGATATTATATTTTACAGACATGCATGATGTGGTTTTTTAATGGAGTAGACAAGATCAGTTGGAATAGAGTGATACAGACATTCAACACTCCTGTTAAAAGACATTATGAATAATTTAGCTTTACAAAACATGTCCTATTAACTGGGAGAGAAAGAGACATTCCAAGAGAATGGAAACAGGAAAATGGACAACAGAATAAAGTTACACACATATTGGATTCATTTCCATAGAGTTATCTTTAACATACTTTATAAAGTGGTTTATGATAAAATTTTACCACAAAATATATATTTAAGTTTCTTCACTGAGAGAACCATTCATAAATATAAATTTCCTTTCTTTGCTGCTCACTGATAATTTACATGAATTTGAAGAGAAGCTATAGCTTCAGTGAGTAAAGCAAACACATCATATCCTGTGATGTCAAAGTTTAAGTTTTGGCCTTTAAAAAAATTGTGAACATCAGTTCCAATTTCTGGGACAGTCACTGCTTTTTGGAACTTAATTAAAGTGTCCCCAAACACCTGAGTTGTCATTCATTAGATGTGGCATGGACTTTCACACATCCATGTCTTTGAAAATGCTATATTCATACCTGGGATGTTTTTGTTCTCATTCTCTGACTGACAAATTTATATTGTTTGTTGAAAGATTAACTTATGCAATACTTCCTAGAGAAAGACTTTCTAGGTATTTCCCTTATCTGCAGACACTTTATAAAACTCCACAACACATACACTATACCATGAATGGTGCCTTCAGGACTGATAGAGGGCAGTGGCCTTGCTTACCTTCTCCACTGATGCAGTAATACTCTATCCTTTGGGTTTCCATAGCAATTTATATATACTTCAGTTTGATTATTTTCAAAGTCGGCTGTATTATTACTTGTTCAAAAATTGGCCTGACTTCCACTGTAAATTAAACTTTTTGGGGCAGACACTAAGATATTACAATCTTTTATTCTTCATAGTGCATAGCACAAGGCATGGAAAAATGGTTGTGATATAAATAAATTCTTGACTTCAAATTCAAGTACTGAAGAAAGTTTGAAATTTAATCAGCCTAGATACATAAAAAGACATAAAAAAGAAATTTTATAGAATGTCTGAAGACAAAATGTAAAAATGTTTTCACAGGACAGCTATACCATATCAACATTCAAACTAAAATTCCAAAACCAAAATGAACAAATGAATAAATCAACAAATAAAAGAAGTTAAGAGGGAAAGCTCTCAAATTGACACCCAAACATTACAATTAAAAGAGCTAGAAAAGCCAGAGCAAACAAATCCAAAAGCTAGCAGAAGACAAAAAATAACTAAGATCAGAGCAGACCTGAAGGAGATAGAGACATGAAAAATCCTTCAAAAAAATCAACAAATTCAGCAGCTGGCTTTTGTAAAGATTAACAAAATAGGTAGACTGCTAGCCAGACTAATAAAGAAGAAAAGAGAGAAGAATCAAATGGACACAATAAAAAATGATAAAGGGGATATCACCACTGATCCCACAGAAATACAAACTACCATCAGAGAATACTATACACACCTCTACACAAATAAACTAGAAAATCTAGAAGCGATGAGTAAATTTCTGAACACATATACCCTCCCAAGATTAAACCAGGAAGAAGTTGAATCCCTGAATAAATTAATAACAAGTTCTGAAATTGAGGCAGTAATTGATAGCCTACCAACCAGAGAAAATTCCAGGACCAGAAGGATTCACAGCTGAATTCTACCAGAGGTACAAATAGGAGTTGCTACCATTCCTTCTGAAACTAAATGCCTGATGTAGATGACAGGGGGATGGAGACAGCAAACCACCATGGGATTTGTGTACCTATGCAACAGTCCTGCAAGATCTGCACATGTACCCCAGAACTTAAAGTACAATTAAAAAGAAAAAGGAAATAAAAGCTTCAGGCAAAAAAAAAAAAAAAAAAAAAAGAAAAAGATGGACTCCTCCCTAACTCATTTTATGAGGCCAGCATCATCCTGATACTAAAACCTGGCAGAGACACAACAAAAAAGAAAGTTTCAGGCCAATATCTCTGATGAACATCGATGTGAAAATCCTCAATAAAATACTGGCAAAACGAATCCAGCAGCACATCAAAAAGCTTATCCACCACGATCAAGTCGACTTCATCCCTGGTATGTAAGGCTGGTTCAATATACACAAATCAATGAAATGTAATCCATCACATAAACAGAAACAATGACAAAAACCATATGATTATCTCAATAGATGCAGAAAAGACTTCGATAAAATTCAACCTCCCTTCATGCTGAAAACACTTAATAAACTAAGTATTGATGGAACATATGTCAAAATACTAAGAGCTATTTATGACAAACCCATAGCTAATATCATACTGAATCAGGAAAGGCTGAAAGCATTCCCTTTGAAACTGGCACAAGACAAGGATGCCCTCTCTCACCACTCCTATTAGAAATAGTATTGGAAGTTCTGGCCAGGGCAATCAGGCAACAGGAAGAAATGAAGCGTATTCAAATAGGAAGAGAGGAAGTCAAATTTTCTCTGTTTGCAGATGACATAATTGTATATTTAGAAAGCCTCATCGTCCAAGCCCAACAACTTCTTAAGCTGATAAGAAACTTCAGCAAAGTCTCAGGATATAAAATTGATGTGCAAAAGTTACAAGCATTTCTATATACCAATAAAAGACAGAGATCCAAATCATGAGTGAATGAACTCTCATTCACAATTGCCACAAAGAAAATTAAATACCTAGGAATACAACTACAAGGGACATGAAGGACCTCTTGAAAGAGAACAACAAACCACTGCTCAAAGAATTAAGATAGGACACATACAAATGGAAAAACATTCCATGTTCATGGATAGAAAGAATCAATATCATGAAAATGGCCATTCTGCCCAAAGTAATTTATAGATTCAAGGTGATTCCTGTCAAGCTACCATTGACTTTTTTCACAGAAGTAGAAAAAAGTACTCTAAATATCATATGAAACCAGAAAAGAGCCCATATAGCCCAGAAATTTCTAAGCAAAAAGAACAAAGCTGGAGGCATCATGCTACCTAACTTCAAACTACAAGTCTAAAGTAACCGAAACACCATGGTACTGGTACCAAAACAGATATATAGATCAATAGATCAGAATAGAGGTCTCAGAAATAATGCCACGCATCTACAACCATTTGATATTTGACGAGCCTGACAAAAACAAGCAATGGGGAAAGGATTCCCTATTTAATAAATGGTGCTAGGAAAACTGGCTTAGCCATATGCAGAAAATGGAGACTGGATCCTTTCATTACACCTTATACAAAAATGGACTCAAGATGGATTAAAGGCTTAAACATAAAACAAAAAAACATAAAAACCCTTGAAGAAAGCCTAGGCAATACCTTTCAGAACATAGGCACAGGCAAAGATTTTGATACTAAAACACCAAACACAATTGCAACAAAAGCCAAAATTGACAAATGGGATCTAATTAAACTACAGAGCTTCTTCTTCACAGGAAAAGAAACTATCATCAGAGTGAACAGGCAACCTACAGAATGGGAGAAAATTTTTCCAATCTTCCCATCTGACAAAGGTCTAATATCCAGAATCTACCAGGAACTTAAACAAATTTACAAGAAAAGACAACCCCATCAAAAAGCGGCAAAGAATATGAACAGACACTGCTCAAAAGAAGACATTTATGCTACCAACAAACATATGACAAAAAACTCATCATCACTTGTCATTAGAGAAATGCAAATTAAAACTGCAATGAGATACCATCTCACGCCAGTTAGAATGGCTATCATTAAAAAGTCAGGAAACAGATGCTGGACAGGATACACAGAAATAGAATGCTTTTACACTGTTAGTGGGAGTGTAAATTAGTTCAACCATTGTGGAAGACAGTGTGGTGATTCCTCAAGGATCTAGAACCAGAAATACCATTTGACCCAGCAATTCCATTATGGGGATATACCCAAAGGATTATAAATCATTCTACTGTAAAGACACATGCAGCACTATTTATTGCAGCACTATTTACAATAGCAAAGACTTGGAAACAAGCACAAATTCCCATCAATGATTGACTGGATAAAGAAAATGTGGCACTTAAACACCATGGAATACTATGCAGCCATAAAAGATGATGAGTCATGTCCTTTGTAGGGACTTGGATGAATCTGGAAACCATCATTCTCAGCAAATGAACACAGGAACAGAAAATGAAACACCACATGTTCTCATGCATACGTGGGAGTTGAACAGTGAGAACACATGGACACAGGGAGGGAAACATCACACACTGGGGTCTGTCGGGATTGGGAGCAAGGAGAGGAAGAACATTAAGACAAGAAATGCATTCAGGGCTTAAAATCTAGATGATGTGTTGATCGGTTCAGCAAAGCACCATGGCACATGTATATCTGTGTAACAAACCTGCATGTTCTGCACGTGCATCCCATAACTTATTGTATAATAATGATAATAAAGAATTTAAAATATTTTAGAACTTCTGAAGATGAGATTTAAAAAGGTTTTCACAGGTTAACACATATACTATATCAACATTCAAACTGGTATTCCAAAAGCAAAATGAATGAATGGATAAATGAACAAATGAAAGAAGTCTTCCCTATGTATTCTGTAACATTGAAGGCTCAATATCAACTCTTTGTTCATGTATCCATTCAGCCATACAAAACCATTCAAGTTTTCTTTTCTCATATTATTTTAGACCTGAGATTAACAATTCATTTGTGAAGATGATAGAGCCAGGCTTTTTCCATAGTTTTCATTTGCCACTTCTCTCACTTAATGGCCAAAATTAAATATCTAGTGGCTGGGAAATGAATATGGGCTTTCATTTAATCAACAAGAGCATGAGGATAAGGCAAAAGTCAGAGACCTTTTATTAGTTCCTTGAGTCCTCAATGAGTTAGGTTCTGGAACTGTCAACCTATGAAAAAAAGATTCATAATAAGGGCTACTTAACTGCCTCACAGTGCTATTGAAAAATGTAAGGAGGGTCTTTAAGAGTTTTTCAAATAACAATTCTGTAAAGTACTCAGAGGTATGTAACTCTAGTTTTTAGTAAAAGGTTACATATTTACATTTAAGAGTTAATATGAAGCTATATAATTGGTGAGAAAAATCCCACAGATTATAATCAAATCCCAAGTGAGTTTATTGTAATTATATTTAATTAATCAAATGACAATAAATTTAATAAAGCATAGGACCTGGCACATCTCCTGAATGCAGAAAGATTCTGATCAGTCTAAGTTTTACATTTTTCTTTTTCTCATTTTAACTTTCAAATAGAAAAACTGGAAATTAGTAAATCTGATATCCATTGTGAAGAGAAAAGTTTTAGATTTTTTATGTGTCTTACTTTAAGCAATACACAATTCATTTAAGTCAATAGTGCTGAAAGTCTATTTAGAGTTGGTTTCCAATGTTGTAATGTTGTTTGTGGTTTGGAAAATGAAGCCAGGGCATCTCATAAAGAGTTTTATTATAATCAAAGTAAAACAAGTAAAATGAAATGTTACTTCAAAATCAGAAAAACAGGAAAAATACTGATTGTATGTTGATGAATTCTAATTTATTACACCTGTGATACCTGCCTCTGGATTTTGGATTAGGGAGTTTCCTATCCAGAGAATATCCTCCTACTGCCTCTTGTCTGGTCAAATCACACTCAGCAAGGCCAAGCTCTGCTGCTTTCTTATCGTCTTCCTTTATTTAGCTTTTCATAGCTACCGTAAATGAAAAAATAAAATTCGAAGGCTCCTCAACCATCTGAATGAATCCATCCTCTTGGCCAAGGGTATTCCAAAGTTAATCTGAAAAACTAGTTCAGGTCACTAGGGAAGGGGGCTCCAGCATACCTCATTATATCTTTTCCCTTTTTGAATTCAGGAAAAACCAACCAGCTTTAACATCCACACAGATCTTAAGTCTGATTATAAACATTTATAATCTCTTCTCTTTAAAGCCTGCTACTTGGAGGCATCATCTGCATGATAAAACCCAGGTCTCCACAGACCCTTATCATAATCCAGAAAATCCTTTCTACTGATAAAAAATTGCCAATCAGAAAATATTTAAATTTCCCTTTAGGGCACCAAGTTTTGTTTCTGTTTAGGAAGTATATTCTAAAGGGGCTTCTCCTTTGCTTTTTCTCCAAAAATTAAGCTTGGTTGGCTTGTTTGTGCATTTGTGTGAGGAACTGAATTGTCATTTTTGTAGCTAAATGAAAGATTGGGTCTCCTCAGCTCCAAAGAGAAAGACAATTTTGCACCCCCAGCTGAAAGGTGTCCCTGGGTGACCGGGGAAGTTGTGGAAATGTCTGGGAGTTGACTCTCAGCAACATGCAGTGGCCTGGCCCTACAGGGAATCCTCAACAAAATTAGTTTAACAAGGCTCATCCAGGAAACATATAGCAGCTGGTAACTGCACATTTTCAGCTCTTTTGGAGGTGCTAGACCTCTGGAGAGAGAAACTGAGACATGTAAGAAGGCAGAAACTACTCAGTAGTGACATACTCTTGAGTCCCACCCACAAGCATCGCACTTTGATCCACTACACTCAATCCTAGGTCACAGCTCAGTTCTTTGTTTTAAGAAAAGAAAGTGGGAAAAAATAATCAAAGAATGAGAAAAAAACATGACCCCCTTTCGGTCACCTTGATGGTTTTATGGTGACGCTACTTGCAAGTGTTTTGTAGAATGAACATATTATGGTCTTTTTGTGCACATTTTAACTGACGGACAAATTTAATCAAGGAAAAATTCAGAGCCCAAAAGTTAATCTCCAACTATAAGGTTCTTAAGTTCTCTATTTCTCTATTTATTTTTTCTGCCTGCTTTAAATCTGTTGTTACTCTTCTATTGAGATAAAAAAAAACAACAACAACAAAAACAAACGCTGTTTGGCTCCAATCTTGTTTTTTTTCCTTCAAACCGGTGAGTTTGCATTACTATCTCATGGCTACTGTTCTGAAGTAAAATCTATAGGATCTTTGTATGAGTATATATGTGTGTGTTCATATGTATGTACACATATTTTGTTATGTGTTTTGGCCACAAGGTACCAAGATGATTTAAAGTGAAAGAGTACTCATAAATTAAATAATAAGCCCATATGTTTTTCAAATTCATGACTTAATTAAAATCCTGAATAAATAAGCTGGCTTTAAAATATTGTTAAAATGATATTAGAAATGTCTTAAGAATTGTCAGGATTTTTCTTGCAGTTATTGATCAAGCAGTTTAATACATATCCCTGAAGAATACTATAAGGTGTAAAATTTTGCCATAAGAGTTATGAAATTATAAACTAAATCCTTCCAAGAACAGAGTGACTTTTGCTTGCATAATTTTTTTTAAATAAATAAGACACTTAATATTGTTGGTTAAATAAAACCACTGAAATCCTGAGTTGTTGGTTAAATATCCATGTATTTAACCTTAAGTTTCTTACTTAGATAAACACCTGAAATTCATGGGCTACAAATATCCTTAACAGGGAAATAACTTTAAATGATTACTATCACATTTTTAAGCAGCTTTATTGAGATATAATTCATATACCTTATAACTTATTCATTGAAAGTATAAAATTCCATGATTTCTCATATATTAACAAAGTTGTACAACAATCACCACAATATAATCTTTGTTTTTAAGTATTTTTATTTCAATAGTTTAGGGGAACATGTAGTGTTCAGATACATGAATAAGTTCTTTACTGGTGATTTCTGAGATTTTTGGTGCATGCACTGCCTGAGCCGTGTACACTGTATCCAATATGTAGTCTCTTATCACTCAGTCCCATCTCGCCCTTCTCTCTGAGTTCCCAAAGTCCATTATTTCATTCTTGTGTCTTTGAATCCTCGTAGCTTAGCTTCCATTCATAAGTGAGAACATATAATATTTGCTTTTCTATTCCTACATTACTTCACTTAGAATAATGTTCTACAACGCCATCCAAGTTGCTACAGATGCCATTATTGCGCTAATTTACACTCCCACCAACAGTGTAAATGTGTTCCTATTTCTCCACATCCTCTCCAGCATCTGTTGTCTCCAGCTTTTTTAATGCTCACAATTCTAACTGGCGTGAGATGGTATCTTAATGTGGTTTTGATTTGCATTTCTCTAATGACCAGTGATGATGCACATTTTTTCATATGTTTGTCACCCTCATATATGTCTTCTTTTGACAAGTGTCAACATATTTTTTTTTTTTTGACACAGAGTTTCACTGTTGTTGCCCAGGATGGAATGCAATGGCACAGTCTTGGCTCACTGCAACCTCCGCTTCTTGGGTTCAAGTGATTCTCCTTCCTCAGCCTCCTGAGTAGCTGGGATTACAGGTGCCTCCCACAATACCCAGCTTATTTTTTGTATTTTTAGTAGAGACAGGGTTGTACCATGTTGACAATTTCTGACCTGAAGCGATCTACCCACTTGGCCTTCCAAAGTGCTGAGATTACAGACGTGAGCCACTGCGTCCAACCCAAAATATTTGAATAGACATTTCTCAACAGATGAAATACAAATGGCAAACAACCATATGAAAAGGTGCTCAACATCATTGATCATCAGAAAAATGCAAGTCAAAACTACAGAGATATCATCTCACCCCAGTTAAAATGTCTTATTTCCAAAACACAGTCACTAACAAATGCTGTCAAGGATGTGAACAAAAAACAGCCCTTGTACACTGTTGGTGGAAATGTAAATTAGTGCAACCACTGTGGTGAGCAGTTTGCAGTTTCCTCAAAAAACAAAAAATAGAGCCACCATGTGATCCAGCGATCCCACTGCTGGGTATATGCTCAATCAAATGAAATCAGAATATTGAAGTTTACAATATCTAAGATTTAGAAGCACCCAAAGGATTCATCATCAAATGAATGGATAAAGATAATGTAGTACATATATACTATGTAGTAATAGTCATAAAAAGGGAATGAGCTCTAGTCTTTTGCAAAAACACGTATGTAACTGGAGATCATTGTGTTAGGTGAAATAACCAAGGCACAGAAAGACAAACATTGAATGTTCTCACTTATTTGTGGGATCTAAAAATCAAAACAATTGAACTCATGGACATAGTAAGTAGAAGGATGCTTACCAGAGGCTTAGAAAAGTAGTGGGGTACTAGGGGGAAGGCAGGGATTGTTAATTTATACAAAAAATATTTAGAATAAGTAAGACATACTATTTGATAGCACAACAGGGTAACTATAGTCAATAATAACTGTACATTTTAAAATAACTTATAGAATATAATTAGGTGGTTTACAACTCAATGGATAAATGACTGAGGGGATGGATACCGCATTTTCCATGCTGTGCTTATTTTACATTGCATGCTTGTTTCAAAACATCTTATGCACCCCATAATTATATACACCTACTATCTATCCACATAAATTTAAAAAAAAAAGAAAGAAAAAGTTTGCTGGGTTGGGCCGTAAGCCTGGCCTATACTCAGATATGGTTTTGTCTCAGCTCAGGTGTCTAGTCTCAATGCTATCCACAAAAGAGGAAATTAAGCCAGGGCAACGAAAATTTACTTCTGAGACCTGTTGTTACCAAAATGATAGTCAATGTGGGGAAGGGGCAAACCCCAGTAACTCTTAAAACCAGAGGGTGTAATATAAAGGAATTGTTCTATTTTGTAGATTGGTATCATAAGCTTCCCAAGAAACCTTTACTATAATGGATTGTAAAAATAACTAATTTAAGGACATTATACTTAATTTTAAATGCTACAGAATGAAAGAGCATGTTTGGGTTGACACAAGGCCCACAGATTACTATTAAACAATCACTAATGAGTATATGTGATCCAAATGCACAGGTAGTTATTCCTAGAGAATGACTAACCCAGTGGACTGAATAAATGGCCACTGTAAGGTCTTTTTACCCTAGAAGAGGGCTGCCCAACTCTCTCTATAAAATGTCAAGTGGAGCACCTGATGAAGCAGCTGATATGTTTCATATTCAAGCAATATGGGACTGGATTTATAATAAGCGGGATATTTTCTCACTGAATATGCCTATTACCCAATTTATAGTAAATGTTAGGATTAAGGGGCCACTTTTACATGGCCGCCTCAGATGATGTATTTCCTGCAGTATTATACAACTGTTTGACAAGCCTTATCAAATTTGCTATCTCTCATGGGACTTAACAGATAGTGAATAAAATGTTAAGGTAACAGAAAAAATAGGAAAGACAAAAGGGAGTCAGTGCACTCATTCCAGAAATATTTTAATGGTTATTAAAAAATAAAATGAAAATTGATGAGTTTAAAAGAAAGATTTCTACAATGCTTTCAAAGGTAGAGTGAACCAAAGGGAACCCCCTACCAGTCCCCCGACATAAGAGGCCCTGCACCAGTTTTCTGCATTTGCCTCAGATTGGGGAAGTTTTAGAGACATCAAAAGCCAAAGGTTATATGAAAATCTGACATTTCCCGAGGCAACATTGAGGCAAGATAAAAATTGACAAAAGAGCCTGGTCTCTTGGCTCAACTCTGTGCTTGGATCCCTAATATTTTTTCACCAGGAAAGGCAAAATGGTCTGAGGGTAGAAAAGAAAACTCCTGGGACCAGAACATAAAAATGTACAGGTTATTACATGATTATGAAATTTCAGATTTTTAAACAGGCTTTATGTAAGGTAAGTGTGACTCCTTTACCTAATTGTCTTATGAAAATGGATATTGTATCTAACTGGGGGATGTTTTCCCTACCTAGTACATAAAACTGAAGATATATAAATCTGCCCTTTGAGAAATATTAATTGGACATGCTAAATTGGAACTAATAAGATTGCCTGAGCCTGCAGAATATAGGATAAAAGCCGAAGTGCTAGTGGAGACAAGTCTTCCACTTCATAGTTATTTGTGGAGCATTTATTGGGCCTGATGGCAAAAGACTGAGCACTTCCAAAAGACAACTTCTGGACTAGAGAATTTCCACTTGGGAATTTATTGGAATGTTATGGAGTGGTAAATGAAGCTACCCCTATGGTAATGGAAATAATGGTGCCCCAAAGAGTTCCATGATAAAATAAAAATGGTTTACATAGGATATTGTTACCTGGGGTTATAGCAAGCGATACTCATGGACAGGAAGCCTTTTTTCTTTCAAGGGCTGACTCTATGTGAGGAACTACTAGATTCTACAGTGCCTGATAAACAGCTCTCGTCTAGCAAGAGTTGCTTAGAGTGTGGATGGCAGTTCCAAGGTGAATAAATGACATCTTCTTTGGAAGTTTGCTGCTCTGGTTAAAGAAGAGTCAAAAATTTTTTTCTTTTGAGTTATAGTTTAGAGCATTTGGGTGAAGTATGTTTTTGTAAGCAAATTTACCTTTCTCTCTTTGAGTTCCCCCAAATTCAAAAACTGTTCAGGATTTTATAAGTTTAGTAAGAATGTTTTCTTTTAAAACAACAATTGGAAAAACTGGTTATTTTACCAAGACTTTGACTAGAATAACATATTTTTAGGTAAAGTTTCAGTGAAGCTAACTTAAAAGAGCCTATGTGGCCAATGAATTCTTCCTGCACTTTATGCACGTAATCACGCCAAGTATAATAAGCCTAAAACTTAGTTTGAAAACCAATTATTCTTACTGTAATTCTTTAGTAGAAAAGGAGGACCAGAAAGAGAGAAAAAAATCTTTTCAATGGAAGAGTCTAACACTTGTTACTAGATTTCAGCCCTGACTTTTGTTTTTGAGTGCAGATTGAGTCATGAATTATTTCTTAGCTACAATTCTCTAAAGAGTACCAGATTATAATTTTTCTTCACAGTTTTAGTTGGTGCTCTAATGGAATAGGTTTCTTTTTCTGTTCTGTCACAGAAATACTCTTTTGATTGTAAAAATTTTGTTATTTATCTCACCTTGTTTTGCTACCAAGGAAACCAGAATCACGGTATTCTGAAGACTAGAGATGTGAATCTCCCTCATTTGGCATGCTACTGGGCCCGAATTGTTTCACTGCAAATTCTCTGCTGCTAAGATTATACAAACACCCTCACTCTAGACCCAGGGACTATCATGGAAGAGGTGGACACATGAGATTATAATAGCTGGTTTGAAAGATAAAATAAGTTCAGACCCTCTAGATCAAGAATGAGTACACGGATACCTAACAAGGTAAAACAAGGAATGTTGCCTTCTGAGCTATTATGTAATACCTTTCCATCTATCCCAACCATAAAGAATTTTCTGCTTCTCATAGAATTAAAATTATTGCTGGGAGGATATAAAGATACCTTATGACAAAGCCTCCTGGGCATAATACTCCTAGTTATGAAATTTATGCAGATATACATTAAAAAATTTATCAGTCACCTTAGAGCAAATTACTAAAAGACTGCAAAAAGCACTGCAGCACATCCACGATGTGCTTATATGGGCATATGCTCAAAAAACTGAAGTCAGTATAATTTCATTTTTATTGATAATAGCACAACAAGTCTCTAAAATGACTTAGCTTAAAATGTTTTAACAATGCTTATTTTTTGTATGGCTAATTACTATATATCTGTAACTAAGACTGAGACTATTGTAGCTCATTCAGTTTTGTGACCTCATCCTAGCTCTTTGTTTGTTGGTCTTTTACTTAAAAGTTAATGAATGTCTCTGTTCACATCCATTCCCATCTGGCCTAGAACATTTAAATTAGCTGTAAGTCTTTTTACTGTAAGTCCCTTGGACATGGGGAAATTCCACCAAGGGACAGAATGAACCCAAAGCAGGCAGTCATGCCACCCTGGCAATGCTATGGGAAAAAAAAGTAGGTGGTTACTGATGTTCCCTCTGAAAAATCGTGGCTAGAAAGAGGAGAATTTATACCCAAAAGTTAAATTCTTTATATATATATGTATATATATTTTTTATTGTGCTTTAGGTTCTGGGGTACATGTGCAGATCATGCAGGATGGTTGCATAGGTATATATGTGGCAATGTGGTTTGCTGCTTCCATTCCCCCAGTCACCTATATCTGGCATTTCTCCCCCATGTTATCCCTCCCCAACCTCCCTACCCCTGACTGTCCCTCCCCTATTCCTCCCCTACACACCCCAGTATGTGATGCTCTGCTCCTTATGTCCATGTGTTCTCATTGTTCAATACCCACTTATGAGTGAGAACATGTGGTGTTTGATTTTGTGTTCTTGTGTCAGTTTGCTGAGAATGATGGTTTCCAGGTTCATCCATGTCCCTACAAAGGACACTGACTCATCACTTTTTTTATGGCTGCATAGTATTCCATGGTGTATATGTGCCACATTTTCCTTGTACAGTCTATCATCGATGGGCATTTGGGTTGGTTCCAGGTCTTTGCTATTGTAAACAGTGCCACTATGAACATACTTGTGCATGCGTCTTTATAATAGAATGATTTATTCAAAAAGTTAAATTCTAAGACCCCACAACCATCTGAATGGATCATTCTTCTTGGCTAAGGGTATTATAAAGTTAACCTGAAACATTTAGTCAGGCTGTGATATAATGGGTGTCAGACTTACATCATTATACCCTCCTCCCTTTTGGAATTCAGGAAAAGCCCAGCAGTAGTAACATCAATACAGATCTTAAGTATGATGCCTGCTACATAGACACGTCATCTTCATGATAAACCATTGGTCTCCTCAAACCCTTGTCATAATCCACACAATCCTTTTTATTGATAATAACTCAATCAATTGCCAATCAGAAAATTATTAAACCTACCTATGACCTAAAAATCCCCACTTCTAGCAGTCCCACCCTTCCTGATTGAATCAATATAAATTTTACATGTATCTGATTGATGTCTCACGTCTCCCTAAAATGTATAAAAACAGGTTGTGTCCCAGCTACCTTGGACACATGTTCTCAGTGTCTCCTGAGGGCTGTGTCATGGGCCATTAGTTACTCATATTTGGCTAAGAATAAATATCTTCAAATATCTTACAGAATTCGACTCTTTTGGTCAACACCACAATTAGAACATATATTTTGATAGTTTGCAAGAACTTTACATAACATCCACAATAGCTGATTTTTATTTTATAAACATAGGACTTGGAAATGTCAGGGATTAGAAAACAATACCCCCAAAATACAGTGCTTTGACATGCTGAACTAAAGACTCAGCCTCAAGATCTCTCACACAGTCAGGCTGTTCTCTGAAGTCCCTTTGTCTCCTTAGAAGCCTGACCTGGCGAAGAGTAACACAATTGCTTTTGATCCCCTCTCTGAAATGTCATTAATGAGAGCATAATAAAATTCATATTACAAAGGAAGAAACAGAAAATTAGACACCACATCTAGAGACCAGAGGAACTTCAAACTTTGTCCCAAACCATTGTCTATTCTCTAGTCCTCCTTAAATTCCCAAAGAGAATCATTTACTATCCATTGCCTGAATATTGGGCCCATTCATACCTCTTTTTTTTTTTTATTGCATTTTAGGTTTTGGGGTACATGTGAAGAACATACAATATTGTTGCACAGGTACACACGTGGCAGTGTAATTTGTTGCCTGCCTCCCCTTCACCTATATCTGGCATTTCTCCCC